>JAITYZ010003775.1:0-10028 GCA_027744595.1 Paronellides praefectus
CCACCGTGATCCACCTCCGTGTTCCACAAGATATCCTCCACAAGGACCTCCCTCTGAAGAGTATCAAGACCACCAGCATTTTGATTTTCTTACAAATAATGTTTGTCCTGCAGGGTCAGTGTGCTATGAAGATTTTCATGATAGTCATGGAATGTACAAAAGGTTGGGGTGGGGGGAATGCCAATTTAGTGATGGATTTGAACCGCAATTCGTTTGTCACAGCAATTCTATTAGACTGCAACTTGAAAAGTGTGAGAGAAAGAGACTCGAGAAAAAATTGATCGAGGCAGAAAATAATTTCCATGAATATTCTAAACTGGATCGCGGGGCATATTGTGACTACAAAGCTGAATCGATTGTGAGAGCGGATGCTTCTAATTGGAATCGGCATAATCCATACGTTTACCTAAGTATGGTGGATTCTGGGTTGTCAAAGGGGGGATTTTGCGACGCCACCAAGTTGTTGACTTGCACACAGGCAAATAAATGTGAGTGTTTCTCAGGGACCGCTCCAAGGGCAAGCATTAAGGATTGGAAAATAAAATCTGATTATTGCTACAAGCAATCAGGTAAATAAGTTCGGATACTTATACTTAGGCATCCAACTTTGTTGTATAAATTATTAGTCTATAGGTCATGTAAGTTTTGTTTTCTTGTTAGGGAGTTGCGGCTATGACATGACCAGTTTAATCCCATTGACAAAAAAAGAGGCGTCACAAGTTCGGGACCATTACTCTCCTGCATCCGATTGCGCTGATAGCAATGTGTGCGTGGTAGCCGACCGAAGAATGTGTACTGATGGAGATTGGAATAATCAACCTAATACACAACAACGACACCCAAGTTTTAGTACTGCAGTACAGGAGAAGTACACTAAGCTAATCATTATGTTGATCATCATCCCGAATTTGCAGCTATTGCAATTTATATAATCATTTTGTTAGTAACCGTAATAATATGAGTAAACGATAATAACCCCTTGAAACGCTAGATGTATGTGACTCTAATAATAATAATTAATAACAACAACTATTGACAAGAGATGAACCAGTACATTAATAAACTTTTCAAAATAAGAACAGAAACTTCATTACTTTTATTCCCGTCCATAAAACACACTCCTTTAAATGTACACACAATCCATTATAAAATACATCCGGGGCCCATTGAAATATATGTATGGAGTTCGGAAAATGTATGTGGTGAACAGTTTTTATTACTCGTATTTGTACATGTTTAGTTGGGTAATTGCATTGAAAAACTATTACAAAAGTAGGGTAGGATGTACGGAAATGATGAGAAAATCATTTCTGTGATCTTGTTTGTGGTTATACCCAGTGACATAATCTTATAATAATCTTATGTCAGGTAATATCACATTAGTTTCATTGCCATTTGCGTCATTTTGCAGAGTCTGAAAAACAACTTACCTATTCATCTTACCGTTGAAACATGAAAACATCTCAAATCCTCTTACTCTTTCGCAGCCAAGAAATATTTTACCGTACTACTGAAACATTCTCTCCATTAGTATTCAACTGAATTTGATATTTCCACCGCCACACCAATGCAATGGATCATTTCCAGCTCATTATAAAAACGGTACGACGACCCATGATTTTGAATGATAAGAAATTCACTTGTCAACTAATAGGTGCAATATGATTAAGATCATCTTTCGCTTCTTTGGTGTTGATGTGATGAAAAAGTCTTGCTTACACACAAGTAGGCTTGGAGAAATTATAACTGTATACCCTTTATACGTCTTGGTATGCATGCATGTATTTCATATATTGAAAAAAACTTTGGAATATTGTTTTACATGTAAAAAAAGCTTGCAAATACTAACAAACCACGCACATGTTTGTTTAGAAATCCGCACATTACACTTTTCATCTAGCATAAAGCATAATTCGTGTCTGTCAAAAATGTCAAACGTCCATCTATCTTTCGTAATTTTTGTCGGGTGGATACAGATGAACCAACAAACTTTTGTGAGATTTTTCTTTCGCAGAAACAAAATAAAGACAGTTGTTAGGCATTACAACACGAAAGGAATTGAAGGTTGTGCGCATGCATGCATATATTACGTAACAATATATACCTAATATTGAACATTTTTGCAGAAATTTTTGCTTACTAAGCAAAACCCAGATCACATTTAACAAGATCACCTAAAAGTAATAACGATGGTGGCAGGAAAGGATACTTTCATCATGCCCATCAGTAACATTAATATTGTGTAGGAGCTTCGCTTCCTTTCCTAACATATTTTTTCTTATATTCCTGCCAACCCATTTTTCTTGGCAAACAGTAGTGCAAACATAATTATACGCTTCCACCAATCTTTCTCTTGACAATTTGTTTTACACTAACTAACATTCTATAAGTTAGAATTTCTAACGTACATGTATCAGGTGAAGTAAAGAAAAGTGTATTGAAGATATGGTATACAAAAATGTCTTTCATTTATTTTAGCACTGTTAACTGCACGGGAATACAAAGACAAAGAAAATTTTCATAAGAATCATCATCCCATAGCATGTTTACGGTAAAATAATACTTTCCTTGATCAAATAATTAACAAATTATGAAAATGGGGAAAACTTGAGTTCAACCGGATTTTCTTACACAACGTAACCAAACCATACTACAATTCCAATCACCTTACTTGTCTTTCTAGAATATTCATTTGTACTATCGTCTCCTCACCCAACCCAGCGAGCGCCGTTTCTAATCTCGACGTTTTGCAAATCACTTTTTTATCATGTAAAATTCGTCAAAAGTAATGAAGTCTTTTATGCTGTACATAGCGGAGTCTGAGATATAAACTTTGCATTTCAAGCTTTCTAAAAATACCAAATCAAATAAATAATGTAGATATGTAGATCCAGTGCCTCTCGTATAAAAATCTCCCAAGAAAAATGTTCACTTACTTAAAATCCTACTGCTGCTGATAGCCTATCATCCTTCTATCACTCCCTTGCAAGCTGCATGTTCCTCCTATAAGCCATAATTTTTCACGAGTAAAAATTATTAATGTTGATGTACTCCCAGAATGTCACCAAAAAGTTGTAATATTATGACAGGGGTTTAACCTTTAATAAAGTACACTACATGCAAAGAGTAAAGAGGTGCTGCTTTTTTATTCTATGCATTTTTTGCCTTTTGGCTGCTACTACGAAATGCACACACGATCATGTTATCAGACTGAAAAATTGCGCTGATAAAAATTCGAACAGTCGCGCCAAATTGGAAGCACGCTGTATCAAAGAGATGCAGACAGACTTTGACTGCAAAGTAGTGCAAACAGGAAAAATGGTGGAAAAAACGTAACGCTCGAGCAGAGGAGCATAATATATCATTTTGTTGAGTAGCACTCCCAAATGGAAGTAAATTGCTGGCAAGCTTTAAGACATAATCCATGAAGTGTGCTTTCACATTTCCCAAGTGCACCAGGAAGAGTAAGAGGAAGCGTTATTAAAGTAAATTTGATTAAAAATCTTTTAGAAACGCAATGAAATATACAGTATAATCTTGAACCACTTATTATGGCTGGTAAGTTTTAAAAAGTAACTTTTCGACAGGGAATTATGTTTCCAGATCGGCTGAAGTCAAATATTGAATAAACCAATTTTCATTGAGAAACTAACAACGCAGCACCGCAGGAGAAGACTAAAGGACAAGTATGTATTATGTATGGTGGTAATACCATGTAACATGGTATACAACGAATAAAGGAAAGGATTAGGTAAGTAACGCAAATTTTCTGCGATTGTGTTGCGTTTTTTATAGTTTATCCCGGATGATTTCAACCTACAATTCAATTTAAAAACCAAAATGGAAAGTGTTCTGTCCAATGTAAAAATGGAATGTATTTAAACGACGCATTTTAAAAAGAAATTCAGGATTAAATTAGGAAATTCGTAATCGTTAACTAATCAGCTGACGCGTATACCAGATGATTTACGAGTGTTAGTTTGTATTTACTATTATAGCTCATACATCAAGTTTATCTGCACAGTAGTGAATGGAGTATGATAAGTATGGTGTCGGGAATGTTTTTTAATTGCAAGGTTTAATCTAATTCAAGTTTTTTATTCATTTGTGTTTAAGGATCAAGCAAAGGAAAGCCTACTAATAATGCAACGGAAATGCTTTAATTGTTCTTAGTCGTGGCATTTCATTGTTTTGCATTAAAAATCATTAAAACTTTTTGTGTGGAGAATGCACAAAGATCATGTTGCATATTGCATTGAGAAATCAGGACAGCGTAATACTGGATTAAATGTTCTTGAATAAGCGGTTATTTTTATTTTCATACACAAGTTGCACACCAAAATTATAAACAACAAGCCGTCAACGGTACGACAGGACACGAGTGGATAGAAAGTTGAAAGTGAAAGCTATGTGCATTTTTGTTTGTTGGAAAGTTGCAACTTGCAAGCATGCCAAACTACAGACTCACTTTCCACGAATGCATGCATGCAACCCAGTTTACGTACACGCAGCTCCATTCACATGGCTTTGCTTTATGTCATTCAGTCTTGACAAAATAATATCCTTTCGTGGAGAATACGACAGCCACAACTCGTTTTAGATAAAATTTACGTACAAAAAAGATTTGGTAGTGCCAGAGTTGAAGGTTACATGTTTCTTTCTAATATACCACTTTACACGTTTTAACACGGTAATTCGAAATGCGCTAACAAACACAAAATAATACTTTGCAGATTACAACATTTAATAACAGTACAGCATGGGCAAGCCATGGTGTTTTATTAGATTGTTGTATGTACATTACAAGTAAAATTTTGCCGCAGGGGGTCATGTTTATTTTTGTTAGCACAATCTTAAATTGGAGCAAACTTGGACCTTTTGACATAAATTCAACTCATACACGTTGATGCATGTAGAGTCTACATTGTAGACCTATGGAATTGGATTAAAGTAGCGAAGATCCATAAATCTCACTGGATTAAATTAAAACTGACAGGACATGAGCTAACTACACTTAAACGTGGACTGCACTTTTTGCGTCACCAAAACTTTTCTCGCTTTGATAGACAAATAAATTCAAATTTAAATACTTTTGCGCAGAGTAAAAAAAACGAGTTGGACTGCAACAAAAGTAGTAATTTGGGCTGATAGTAAAGTCCACAGTCTACAAGTCTGTCATCATTATCCTCACATCCCTCTTGTGAGCCAGCCACCCATACCAGACAACAGGCGAAACCAGTGAAATTCTTTTCTGGCTTTTCAACTTTTCTTCAAACTCTACAAACACACTTGCTTAAAAGCTTAAAAGTTTTTTGGTGTAACTCTTTTGTAGCGTAGTAGTGTTATACTTTTACGTATAAATTATTACAACGAAACATTTTATTAGAGAAAGTCCAGGCGAGAATTTACGACGCGCTACGAGGTTAATATCATGTTGTTTTCTTTTGTGTGTGTCTGCACCTTTATTGTTATAGTCATCACGAAAAAATACCTGCAACCGCACTCTGCATATTATCGTAAGCAAAACATAAAAGCCTTCCCTTTTCAGGTAGTTGATATTTTAATGTATCCGCCCACAACTACCGCTGTTAATTCTTTAAAAAAAAGCGTGGTCAACAAAAAGTCACAATATTATGACCATTTTATGAATTTGAATTACAACTGGAAATACATTTACGTATGGTAAGCGGAAATGAAAAAGTGGGCTCCAGTCACATCACATTCAAATTTGGACAAAAGAGTTATGCCGCGTTTTACATTCTCTGCGCTATAAAATATCTATATAAATGTTTTAAATGGGATTTTTTGTAAAAGAGCTGAGTTGGTAGTTTTGTGACCACCAGGAAATGAAAAAAAGTCATCATAAAATATAAAATAAAAATATATAGCACGGTTCTTTGCCCTATACACCATAAAGGCAGACATTTTCACGATATCGCAACCGGAAAAGGTGAAATTTGTGATTCAATGAAATAAAATCTTTCCGTTTTTTCCCCAGAGATTATTATGAACGAGAACTCAATGGGGGCAGTGTCGGTTGTTTCAAATGCAAATATAAATACGAAACTGCCTTCTACCAATAAACACTATTTTGAATGTATGTACACCATATATCATAATAGAACTAGTAGCACGTTGCAAAAGTTATATGATATGTACGTTTTATATACCTACATTGTACAAATTTGCTTTTACCATGTAACATGTCGTCGTAAGTTTTGTGTTATAATACAACATGGTTTGCACATTAAAGCATTCAAGTCGTAAAAACTTATAAATATCTGGGGCAGTTCTAATAACTCACATATAATGGCATAAAATGGTCAAATTGCTCTTGCGACTGTGGACTTTATTTGCCGCTCGCCAGCTTACACATAATATATTTGAGTTCTTATTGTTATTAATTACTGCTCTAATCATTGGTAAAATGTTGACATTAGTAGTCTCGAGCTAAATATGCACGTTTTTTTTAAATTACATTAGAGTTGTAGGATGACGAATAACAAAAATGTGCATAAAATCAATTATGATAATATAGAAAGTTGTATGATGCAAGTAGTTTGGAGAAGGGACCAAAAGGGTAGGCTAACATACACACTAGCTCATGAAAATGTGTCGTCAAGAGACTTTTCCTTTTTAAAAGTATTTTTTAAATATATACTTGCCACATTATTTCCAACTCATTAACAATAACTGAAAGGCGTTTACAGCTTCTTACTCGAAATATCTGAAATCCGGTTCTACCAAAATGAACAAAGAATCTTGCTTTTGAAACCTTACTTGCGTTGTGTCTTTACAACTAAATGTGTTTTAGCGCTTAAATTGCATATCGTCTGCAGTTCAAAAATCTTGTTGCCTTCTAATATGTCTAATGAGTCACCGGATGTTCCGCCGAATCAACCAAAGGTCGCTGCAGGACCTCCCGCAAGGATTGAAATTGATGATTATGATGTTGTTAATACTACTCCAATGTTGCCATCGTCGAAGGCCGATCTTCTTCAGTTGAAAGGGGATGTGAGATTGGTGGCGTTTATAGATATGGTGAGAATGCCATTGTTTCGCAAACGTAAACATTTGCTACTTTGGCTAACCATTTGTTGGTTTTTTACCAATAACTGCTGATTCGCTGCTAGATACACAACATTTTTATGTTGTTCTTTGCTGTCAACGCCGCAGTAACATGGCATGAGTATGTAACGGAGATGGAAAAGTTGAAAAATGGCAACAACTCGGATACAAACAATCCCGTAACGTTCGAGATTTTAAAAATTATACCATATGTCGTTCCTGATTATTGGTCATTGGATCGGACTCAAGCACGCACCATACTGGGATTGAGATTTAAATTTTTCATGTACTTGATGGTCTTACATGCGATCTTGTCGGCTTTCGGAATTTGGATGGCATTGCGACTCCGCCTGGGAACCGATTTGGTTAGTTAAAATCATATTGATCCCTTCTTTAAATCCAATTTTATTAATTTAATATAGCTTTTCAAATAGCCACGTATCTCATTATTTCGCTTAAAGAATCGGGGTCGTCGACAATCCGAAGACTTGGCCTTGGGATGGGTTTGTGGAAACGTTGGTATAACGTTGTATACCCTGTTGGGAATCATTCTCTCCTATAAATTGGTTAGCATTACATATGGCAGTATGGTGGCTTTCCTGCTTTCAGTACGATTAGCATCAGGTCTGATTGTGCTACAGTTTTTTTACAAGTTAAATGCTGATATTTATGAGGGGAAGGCAGTGTCCTCAACAGCACGCTTCGAATCTGAATCTGACAATAATGCGACAAAATCCTCTGGAGGACCTGTAGAAGGGGCGCATAAGAATGATGAAGCTTCCACCAAAGACAAAGGAAAATTCTTTCTCTATCATCTGCCAGCCACTATCATAATATGTGATCGACCATCATCTAATCCACCGACAAATATCCACCCTCTGGCAAATTTTGATTTGTAATACTAATTTTAGTATGCTAATGAGAATGACTGTCAATTATTTTATTATGTTGTACGCGAACTCAAACATGACATTTCAAAGATTTATTTTTATCTACAAAGTGTATGCGAAATATATGCATTGAATAGTATGCGTTTTCACAAGATCAATACCATTATCGTAAAATCAATGAATTTGAACCAAGGTTCATAAATAATTGTTAAATGCTTTTGCGCTAAAGTACATAAATAAAAACTTTATTTTCTGTAATGATGAATGATAGTTTAGTGCAAATACAATCTGACAAATAACAAAATATCGATATCTTTAAAACGGCTTGATCAAATCTCTTCATATTTGGTATACCAATGCCTTTCGTCAATGGCAAGAATCCTGTTGATTTTCAGCTCCTATCCCAATTTTGACATTTTTTACAATTTTTTCTTCCTCAAATTTTCACTAGTTTGTATCTTTCTTTCTCACCTACCAGCTACGGTTTATGGCAGTTTTTACAGCTTTATTCCCTTATGTCTATTCGATTTGAAAAATTGCTGAAGAATCTTTACAACAAAAGTATTATACTAAAGTCACGACGAAGTTAAATAAGACGTGACTGTGACGGCTTGTGATCTCACAAGAATTTTCATGAGGAGGTCAACAACTTATAAACCAGGTATGTCCTTTTCTTTCCCGGTGTTACGTTGTTGACTGTTCCATGATGATAAGAAGTTCTAAGATTATCCTGTTGTTGTACAGAAGTCGAACCAAAGTGATTTTTTAAAAGAGTGTGTTGGAAATCTCAGAATATAAATGAATTATTTTTTTCAGAAAAAATGTCATCATAAATTATCGGAATTATATACAGGGATGTCAAGAAGGTATATGGAAGATCATGCCAAATGGATTTCCCTAGAAGGCTAGGCCCAGGCTAAAATTAATATAATTGGAAAAATTATTTTTATTCACACTGGATTGTCATAAACAAACGGGATATGTTACAGTCAACTAAGCAAGTTAAATAGTCTTCCAAACAAGAAACCGGATGTACTATATTTAGCACAGGAAGTGGAAACGGTAAGGTTGCTTGAGTGTAGGAGTCCTCCACGGGTCTAGTTTGTTGTTGTGATGATTCACCACATTGTAATTTTCCCTTCACCTTTTTCTAGTACAACAAATGAAAAAACAAGTTTTCTTCAGGGGTGTGTACTACAGTAGTACTACTACTTGTTTTTGTCCAAATTATTTCCAGTGTTTAGACCAGCAGATCCGTTCAACATTAAACCAATCACCTGTCGCCATTCATTTCTCATATAAATAAGAGTGTTGATATTAATTAAAGAAGATTATCAAATCATAATTCGAATGAAGTACAAAGACAATATGAGAAAATCGACATTAACAAAATTATCCACAACTGCGCAGGTTCCTTTCACTAGCAGACTCCTATTTACCTACAAACACAAAGTAATCGTTAAATAGGCGAAAATGTTATATGGTTACGTCTGTGCTACTGATTATGTACATTGTTTAATGCACTAGGCGTGGGTGTGGAATATAACATGGGTACTATTACATGTTTCTTGGGTTTGTATTTGAAAATACTATTTTGTTACCCATTTCATTTCTAATGAATGTGGTCGGAATATTTTGCTTTCGGAAATACGGATTATTCATGACTACACTATAACCCCGGTCAATTAATTAAACCTGTAACAAATCTTTCCTGACATTTTATGCTATTGAATTACATCATGTTCTTCGCAACATTATTCGAGAGGAAGTTTCAGAAAGATCATGGAAAGCTCAAGTTACCCCTTGACTGCTCTTTTCTCTGTCATTCCAATACAGAATACTTTGACATTTCCAATTATTTTTGTTATTGAATACCTGCTAAATTTTATTTGATCCACAAAAAAATGATGATGGATGACGATGAGAGTACCTACGTATAAATAACACACACACACACTTTAAATTGAAATTGACAGTTTACATATTATAAGCCTTGAAAACTGTTACAGTTACAGTGGCTGTGACGAGTTGTTGTGAGAAGGAATCATTAAAGTAACACATTTGATGTCG
>JAITYZ010003776.1:0-23659 GCA_027744595.1 Paronellides praefectus
ATTTTACGCATAAAAATACGTAGGTAAGCATACTTTTCGAAGCAGTTCTGATTGCGCTCCTTATGTACAATCCTTGTGAGTACTTTGGACTTGTAGTTAACATTTTTTAGTCAGTGAGTTGAATGCATAGAGACGAGACGTCAAAGTTTTCACAGTCGGATAGAAAAACTGCTTATATTTAATTTAATGCTCTTGCTGATTGCCAGCAGCAGTGTAGTTAAGTGTATTGTATTAACCTTTGAATGTCTGTATTAAACATCATTGTACGACCAGTTTGCGTGTTATTGGGGTTGGTGCTGACGCTGAGTAATGACACCCAATCATGATATATGCGGTACTTAAACTATTTCTTTTTTTATAGAAGAAACCCCGTACAGATCAAGAAACTGTTCATTTAAAAACGTGTGAAACGTATTCCCTCCACATAATGCACTCTTCATTATGTACATGGAATCATTTTTCTGTTTTATTTTACCTTTCATCATCATCATCATTGCGATTGCACCATACTCTTTTTTCGAGGTTTATGCTACTATCATAACATAAGTTTGTGCGTTTTCGTTTGGATTTTGTGAAAGTCTTGATTTTGATAGATTTTGGCAAATTTTAGACTGACACGCACAACTTTGCACGTTTCTGATAAGAAAACTTAAAGCTACGTTCTAGGTATGAAAGTAAATTACTCATTTATTGTCATTCACTCGTTTATATGTATACATGGATAAAGCCTTACACATAAAGATCAAGATAAAAAGACTGCATATTAAAGAATACCACATACAGAGATGCATTATATTTTCCTTTTTTTAATAAATCCTCCTTGTATATTTTTATATGTATGCAGAAATGTATGTATGTACATAATTTATATTATTATCTCATGTCATACCTGTTGCAATTTAATACTCATACGATTTGCATGCACAGTAAAGACTACCAAGAAGCCAGTTTAATACTTTCCTTTGACATAAGGCGTTTTTATTTTCTATGGCTTGGCACTATATATCCCATTAGGCGGCTTTTGACGTTTGAACTACTGTGACACGTATTCCGGTACTTATTCACATCAAACACAGGTTTCCGGTCCGGGTTTGATGTTTGAAAAAAAGAGTGAAGCACAAGTGAAAGTTCTGGAAATTATATAACAACATATTTTAAAAGCTTCTAAATAATGTACCGAGCCATATACAAAACAGGTTTTCTCCCACTTCTTTCTTGTCTCAAGACACCAATGTGTAATTTTCAAACTTATAACGCCAGGGACAAGATACACACAATCAGTATAAATGGAAATGTCATTTGCCTCAAACAAAAGTGAAAAGATATTTTGCTGGGTTGACAGTTACCAAAACGTCTATTGCACTTAAAATATATGGAAAGACTTGGGTGATAATGGCCTGAAAAATCCTTTCATGTTTTATTTATGTAAGTAAATAAAAATACATAGGTATATGTATTTATTATATTAGTAAACATTTTATGATGTTTGGAAATTGACAGCCTTTTAAAATTTATCTTCAGTTAATAGTCAAAGTCATTAGGCTGTAAAACGGAAAAAGGATTGGAGAAATTCTAAATAAAATTTCAATTTATAGTTTTGATTGGCATTATTGAATACACGATACCATGTCTTTTGACGTGCACGTCTTATCTCTGCTCATTCGTTTTGTAAGTTGTTCTCTTGCATGTATGTAGATACCATAAAAATATGATCCATTATTATTATAAAATCAAACTAGCTTTTGAGCAAAATTTTTCCATTTCAAGGCGATTCTTTGAAAAGAATCTTTTGAGAGCGTAAGGAAACTTGTTCGTGATGTCCCGCTGTTTTCTCAAACTTCTGGGCTTGCCTTGCTTATTATTTACATGTTTACCACAAACCGCGCAAGGCAGAGTCAAGTTACCTTTTAAACCAATAACAATAACAACAACAAGAAAGGATTCGACCTTGTAAATGTCAATGTATTTTCATTTTATTTGTGTACTAAAACATCCCATGCTGAGATTCTGGCAGTCCTTTTTTGCTACTTTCAAAAACGCTAGGTGTGGTTATATGTATGCATGAGCCTGTATCAATTTTTAGCTTTTAAATTGATAGATTAATTATATTAAAAATGAGTGTGGCAACTTGCCACTTGGTAAGTACATAAAACACTTTAAAACAGGTCAATTGAATCAATATCAATTCGCGTAAAAAGTGTTTTTTAAATAGGTTTGTAATGAAATATGAATACGTTAGGCTCGTATTATACGAGTCCTACATATGCACATACATGTAGCTTCAATAATATTGATATATTTTACCACATAATCTTTGTTTACTAAACTCCCATGTTTACCATTTTACGTGATCAAATAAGCTTAAGAATAAAATTGTTGTTGTTCTGAATATCGCGCGCGTGTCATAAATTATTTATATTTAGCTATTTAACATGAATGCACTTATTTTTGTGTGCTATGTGGTTATGAAAATCCGTTTCGAGAAAAGCCAGAAAAATAGAAACAAAATATTGTTTGAATTAAACAGAATAGTAGGTACATACACGTGGCATGTGTTGTAGTAATGATTATTATATGCTACTTTAGTTGTTGTTGTTGTTGTTGTTGTTATTGGATAAGGTGATAATATGAGAAGCACTTAAACCGGCAACAGCAGCAGCAACGACGAAATTAAATTAACATTTGATTGTGCAACGCTTTGACTTTATAGTTACTTTCCTGTTTGGAAGTTGTAATGATCAAGGTAAGGAAAAGGAATCATGGTAGATGTTTCCAAGTATTAGATACAACCGTTGACCTAATATAGTTTTCCATATCATGTAACCTCAGATTCATAGCTTCAATAAAGAGTTGGATTTTTGATGCTTCTGTTTGTTAATTCAATATTCACTTTGTATTAAATATATTGTCACGCGCACATGTTTTATATAGATATACCTACAAATTCACATGAACTCTTAGGTCACGGTTGTCTAATGTTATATTTTATATTATGTAAACACACACACGGTTTTTGATTATTTACTTCAAGTTGTTATTCTGCGGATATTCAAACAATTCTTTCATTCAAATATTTTTCCCTACGAATTAGTGTCAATGATGCTGATGTTCATCGTGGGATTAAATGCCTGGCCTTAATAGCCTCGTGCGCACGAGCCGATTTATTTTCAAGTTATTTAGAAAGCAATGTGCCTCACATGACGTATGTGTGTAACATGATCTTCATTCTCAGATCGTAAATAGCTATTATTATTATCATCGATTTTCCATGTTGGAAAACTTACACCGTATGTATGTAGGTACATACATAAATAGGTATATAGATTTCTCCGCCTCACATCATCATAAAAAAATGTTTACATTTTAATACATAATCTGAAAGATCAAAGAGTATCGCAAAACATGAAACATGCAAAAAGTGAACTGGGTTTATGTTTTACGTTCTCTACCCTCATGTCACCTTATATATATACCTATGTAACATAAACAGAAAGATTACATTTTTACATTTTGTCTTAAACAACAACTTAATCGAACAACCCGTTCCTTTGGGCTATTTTGTTTCTTCTTTAAAAAAAACGAATGTTGAATGCGAGATGAAACGGCAAAGTGACGAGGCATTGCACTTTGAAATTGCTTCAAAATAAAATAACAATACTCTATAAAATAATCAAGTAACCGTAAAATTTATTCTCTGTTCCAAGTAGTCACATAAATAGTCACATACCTTGTATGTGTATACGACGAGTTGGTGGTATATTAATGGAAACCTTGTCGAGTCGAAAGTATAGTGTGTAGTAATAGTAATAAAAATGTACATTTTACATGTAGAATGTACATATACCTATGTACCTATGTATATATGCTGATATGATTTTCACTTTTTTTACAAAGGTATATATACACAAGGCATGAGATGTATCTTGATTAAATTTTCTCATGGGAAGATTTTACACGATAGCAAAAGTAGTCAGCATGAGAGCAACCCGGTTTTTCTTCTCGTAAAGTGAAAGATAGAGACGCCTGGTTAGATTCATGTATTTATTCATGTAAATTGCGTACACATAGAGCCAGAAAACATGGAATTCTCCTCGTTCCTTTTTTACTTTCGTGACGATGAAAACGGAGATGGAGATGACACGGACATGGCTAACAAATAAGATTGTGGAAAATGAAGATTTAACGGAGAGCATATGGGTAGCGACGTTTTTTAGTAGAAAGGACTTGTTTCATTAAAAAGTGTAGTTTATACTCCGACGGCTTTTCTCTTCGACTTTTCTCTAGTCTGGCACTGATGGACTGACATGTTCTCTTTATGAAGTCCCTTTACTGGGTTCAAAATTTGAAAAAATAGCTATGCGTTCCGGACTATGTTGGCATGTTATTATTACTCCATGTTTTTGTTTTCATTTCTTTCTCTCATTATTATCTACATATTCATTGTAATAAACAGGGTATTACGAACGTACATACGCAAATATATTACATTTTTTTACATTACATTCAGTCGGTATCTCAATCTCAACATAACATTCTTTTCCATTATTATTATTTATTATCATCCGACTTTTCCTGGAATGAGCGCAGCAAAAGTTACAACAATACATATACAATGCATAGCGATAGCTCTAAATTTTTAATATCTAAATCGCTGTGCTAGAAAAGTGTCTTGTAGTAAAAAAGAGTGAACCGAGAGAGAAAATTGGGTAAGAACAAAATAACGCCGCACACATTTCCTCTTCAAAAAAGGCTTGCCCTTGAGGACACGCATAAATCAAGTGCTCTGAACCAGACTGGTATCATAGATTATATAACAACATACATTTCTTCAAAGTTACGTGAAGTAGCATGGCACATAAAACCGTGAAGTGTGAGACCTGCTCGAGACAGAAATAAGTGGTACATATACTTTATATAAAAATGTGTATGTATATCTGGATGTGGATTAGCCAGCTCGTGAAATATTTATTCCTCGTGAAACTCATAAAACACGGCAATGTGTTACCAGAATCAGTCTTGAATTTGCAATTAGCATCACATTTCTCACCAGTCATGTCAGTGTATGTACAGTCTGTGTGTGTGTGTGTGTACACTTTCGCGAAATGTTATTAGACCCCATGTCCTCTTCCTCTTTGCCACCATGTTCGTTCTCGTATCCAATCTAAAATTCAAATTATTGTTGCTTCTATCCATATTATATCCATCCTCCTCTGCTTGCACTCTCCTCTCTGTACATTATAATATACAGCCATATATGTAGGTATACAACTTTCCATTCTACTCTTATTATTATGGTGAAGGCGCGGTGGCAGTAGTGTGTGGTATTATGATGTTGACTTTGGATCCTTGTTGGGCTTGTTATATATGGGATGGCGTTTGCACTTTTGTTACAAAACTGCTGCCATGTGAGGATGTTGTTGATGATGATGATGATGACGATGATCATTCTTCAAGAGAATCACACCATTCATTTCACTTGTGCCACCACTGCTGCTGCTGCTTTTTGCTTTCTGTTTAATTTCTATTCATTCATTCAATCCTTCCATTCTACAACACACACTCGTAGTCGAAGTATCTTTTACCTAAAGCCCTGTTTTCATCATCATACATGCGAAAACGAATGAAATATATGTGTGTGCTGCAGCCTTTTCTTTACACCACATCATCCTATTTCATCTGTGTGTTATTTTGAGACTGGTAACGACCTAAACAACACAAACGAGAATGTGGCAAGAACTTGATAATATTATATTCAACAGAAAAGCAGATAGGTATATGTGCAAGATTACATTAAATTCGACGAACGTTTAAAGTAGCATATTATACAAACTATACAACAAACATGACAACTTTCTCCGTTGACTCTTTCCTTTGGATAAATAATTGGTTTTCGTGGTCCCAGTCGTGGTGATGGTGAATGACTTGTCTCTTTACTTTCTCTGACGCTCTCTTCAGAAAGAGCCCATATTATTCTCAGAGAAATAGATGGAAGCATAGTAGACAAAATAAATGGTACAATGTAAAAAGTATCTGTATTGTGCATAGAACGAGAGAGAGAGAGAAATGATATGATATCATTATATTGCTGCAAGGCAAAAGTTGGGATGAGAGACATGAAGTCTGTTCTTTGTTCTTTGCATGTCTGCCATTTACATTTTACCATTTTATATTTTTATGATGATATGAACACACACAAGTCAAAACATTCGTTTTTAAAATGTTTATTACTGCTTTTTCCGTTTCCAGCACGTTTGTCGTGTTTTAGGGATTTTCACTTTTTTGTTGTGACAGAAAAGTGGGAATTTCACTTACTCAATTTTCATCATCCAACACAAACACAGCTTCTGGTGTCGATGTTAATGTATATATGGTAATAATGGTACACCGAACGTGCTTCAATTCTTAACATGTACTTACACATAATGCTTACTTAATACTTATACTATTATTTGGCATGATTTTACTATTAGATATAGTCATGCTGCAGTATCGATGTCAGATAGTTCCTATAATGAGTATGAGTGCTCCTGGGCAAAAAATCACCACATTTATTTGATGGATGAGTGATAGATGGTCATAAAGTGATAATTTATAATTGGGTTACACAGACGGGGTATACATACAGAAGGTGATTGTCACATATCGCTATCACCTTTATGTATAGGTATATATACAAACAGTATAGGAAATAGGAGTGAGCGATGCTAGTTCTTTTATCATATCATGTGACGCGTGACACTTGTCAAATAAAGCATCATCGCCCTCTCCCCCTTCCTTCCCGCAGTCATTCAGTGAAATGGTCGTTTTTTGACATTCGCATCACTTTTGTGTGTGGCAGAGTGAGTGCCAGTAAGTAGAGTGCAAAAGAGAAAAGTGACGGAATAATACGTGGATTATCAAAGCTTAAAGTACTTTTTCGGCAGACACTTGCGTCGCGTCGTGTGGAAAGCTCCTTTAGGTACATGTTCCACTGTGAACGTGTGCACGCTAAAGTATCATTCTCGCATTAACATGTAGTTTGTCACTCCATTTCACGTTTATTGGTTGACGTGACGAAGGGTAAAAACCCTGCTCTCTGTAGTGTTAAAATGCCTTTGGAGACAATCATGTTCCTTGCAAACTCGATGACAGATACTTAACAAGCACATAATGTAGGTATAGTATGTTTTTTAACCATTGCAAATAATGAGTACTACATATATTTCAGCATGAGAACAAACCATGTATGATGGTGGTGATGGGCTCTGGCATTATGACATACTTTTGTCACTATCATATCATCACGAACATAAAAGGGGAGAATCTGTAGTCTGTGTGGTTTGTTTAAACCTTTTGGTCTCTATTAAATTTACTCCTTCAACCATGAATTATTTGGCATCTGTGCTGCTACTGCTTCAACGTCAAACACAGAGATTACTGATTATAAAATGTACATTTTTATCATTTTTGGTACCTTAAGGGTTTGTCAAGGGAGCCTGGACAGATGTCCAAAAAGCTTTGGAGTAGGATGTGGTGGTGAACTAAAAGTGTATCTTTCAAAAGTGTGTACACAGACCCACTTGTATAGCTTTTATACTGCCATCATACTTGAAGGGTAGCAAAAATGTGTTGGAGACGTGCAAAAAAACTTTGAGCACATTATATAAAGTGTAATAAAAACTTTATTTTATCGAAGGAGGGAAACGTGTAACTTTGGAACAGGGTAGTGATTGTGGTGTTTGTAGTGGTTAATGTTTTTTAATACATACATACATAAATGAGGTAAAGAAGATGATGGTACTTTTACTCATATTTTCTACCTCTATAGAATCTAATAGGTATACTTTTACTAGAAGATGAGTGCATTTGCTTTTGGGTCAACTGAAGGAAGTATATACGTAGGTACTTTTAGAGTAAGTAATAAGCCCACTGTTCACTGGAACTACTTACTTTCAAGCTAATAATAAGTATATCGATAAGAGGATCCTTCCCTAAAGACAACAATGAATGTTTGCCATTTTGATGGAATATTTAATGTGCAACAACCACGTTTCCCGCCTGTTTTCTCCATTTTCCAACTCCACTTTCAGCAGAGAGTCACTTGAGAATTTTTGTTTCTTCCCATTTTTTTCTCTCCCATTTATCATTTTTAGCCATATGACGGGAATTATTTTGTTTACTCGTATTTACTTTTGACAAGATGAAGAGGACATGAGAGACGAAAAGAAGGAGAAAGTAGGGTAGTGGGATTAGATAAAAAGAAACTAAGATGATGATGACAAGTACAGGAACAAAAAAAAGAATCTCTTCGAGTACTTTATTTTTTCTACAATGAATGAGGAGACAAAAAAGAGGTAGGATATAGGAAGTTAGTTTGACAATGAAGTGGGTAGTGGATACTATCCACTGGAGTGATGCAGGAAGATGTTAGTCGTGTCTGTGTCAGCGAAAAAAGAAACCCCACTTTCACCAGTCATGCAGGAAGTTTTGTTTGTTTGTCATATTTGATAATGATCATAATAAACAATAAACAGAGTGGATGTAATGAAAGAGATGATGTGAAATTGTGAACCAACTCTTTTGAATTCAAAGAAAATAATATTACACATCCATTGTATTTCTGTTTCAAGGAAAAACCATAATATATGGCAACGGCGTGGTTTATTACGAGGAATTTTTTCTTCCTTACATCAGCAAAATCAATTGCAGATATTATGGTTATTACTTATTATTACCATGTTGCAATTGCATTTTGTTATATAATATGCTATTCTAAATTTGTTTCATCTTCATTGTTCGTCGTAGTTCTTATAAATATTACGTATCCTTTGTCGATGACTCATGCATGGATACTAGTGTAAGCACAAAGAGAGATCTGGGTCTGAGTGTCTGCTATTATGACGTATTTTATAGCTATTTTTCCCAGTTTCTAATATTTTTATGCCCGTGCACATATAAGAACACCCACGTAAACATAATATCATGAGTGTGTGCAATGCAGAACAGTGCACGTAGCTATAGAGTTTTTAGATAAAAGGCAAACGAGTTTTACGGATGACTTGAGTTCATTTTGCTGCAATAAAGTCCATTTTATCCTTTATTTTTTCCGATTCTGCAATGTAAGCGAAAAACTACTGGGGCTCAAAAGGTGACTTTTGCAAGGAGTAGTGCACAAAATTGTAAAAAAATATATAACTTTGTTTTCTTTCAAACAACTCTTTAAATTTTCTTCCAGTCAATAATACATATCAAAAAGACACATTTCCTTATGATTTGTAAGGAAAAAAGGCCAAAAGTTTTAAAGGCTAGATGGTTATGACACTTTCAGAGTCGTAGAGAATCAGTGTCTACAATATACTTTTGAAGTTTCATTTCCTGTTTCCGGTTGGATGGGTACTATAAAAATATGTTGACATTTGACACTTATATTGATATTCACTATTCAATATAATATATAATATGCATAAGACAATGTACCCACACTCATCAACCATATATGTATGTATAAAGATATTTTAATTGCGAAACACACGCGCATGTCTATTGCATAATGGGCGTGTTATATATCCCTACACGCTCCCCTGATGTCTCACACATCTCTTACGTCCTGTTTAGTAATATGACTTTATGATATTTCACCATTTTAGTTTAAGACCATAACTGGGCCCGTCTCATGAATTCATAACTAGTTACATATTTATGGAAAGTCCTACTTTTTTGGAGTAAACTTTAAAAAAACGTTTTCTGAATCTTGTTAACAACATATTTTGCTGTCGAAACCACTACGACGTCTGCAGGAGACAGGATCTAAAAAATATCGATGAATACGCAATTAGATATATTGTGAACCGCACAACCACGGCTGTCTTTTACACATGAAATTGAATAAAAGTCACTTCATTTCCTATGTGAAAGCTTATAACCCCACGCGTTATACGCTATGTAACATCAACCATACCATGTCAACTTCATGACTTACAAAAATAAGCAACAATGATTTTTATTCTAGATTATATATTATACTAGATTTGTTGTTTGGGAAAGTACTGTTTAAAAAAATGGAAAGCAAACTCATGCATTTTAACAAAATATAATTTTGCGTAGTCAATTTCATGATTGCTCAACATAAATATTGTACATACCTATATTGTATGTATGGGTATATAAACTGAAAACTTTTGTGTGCCAACTTTATACATAAAAGTATATTTGTTCAGAATTCCGGAAATTGCGTCGGAACACAGTAGCTAAAAGTCCATGAAAATAAATTCATATTATCTCTAAAAAATGTTGTGTAAATACTCTCCTACTTCCGCCTACAACATATCGCTCCAGTTTGTCCCGTGACTTTAATATCTTCATTTCATTCAAGTTAAAAGGTTTATTAAAAGACACAGACGCATAGGTATATTACATATATATTATTTATATCGATCGTGCTTACAGATATCTTTATACGCATTTAGTAAAAATAAATAAAAACAAACAAATAAATTTGATGTCAAATTTAGGATTTGTGTCACATTTTTATGAAAAATAGAAAATAACACGTCAAATATTAATATATGATTTAATGTCTACAAATTTATGAACAAGCTTTTTGCTAAAAAAAACATTATTTCAAAGTAAACAGCCTGCGTAATACGTATGAGCTGAACATTTGTTGTACACGTGTATATGTTATACTTGGATATGTATTTTAGTAGACGGGGACTTTTGGGCTTTTCCAAAGTTTTGTTTACATTAATACTCATGACGTTCCGTACACAAATGTAATGTATATACATGGGCTGTTTTTCTAGTTGAATGAAAAAAAGAGCGAAAGAAACAAGTGGTTCTGACACTTGGCTTGCTGGTGGTGGCGAGTCTGTTGAAAAATTATTGTTGCTTCGTTGCTTGCTTTCTTCCACTCTGTTAGTACAGCGTTACAACAGAAATGGTGGAATTTTATGTAAACCTGTGGGCTCGGATTAGACAGACAACTGACTTGCTTTCACTTACTTTTCTCGACTCTTGTTAACAACAAAAATCTTTGTTGTATTTCATACTACAGTACAGACTAATCCATTTTATGTTCAATGAATACCAAAAACTTTGCAAATGTGCTATATGTTCTTAACAGAGAAAAGCAGTTTATCATTCAACCAAAACAATGGAAGATTTTAGTTAAGTAGACAAAAACAATTCCTAAATTAAAAACTATGCTCCTACTCTCATTTTCACAGGAAAATCAAGTACAAAAGTGACATGAAAATATATGCTAATATGAATGAGGTTACAAAAGCACTTGGCAAAAAGTCTGGGAATGAATTCTGGGTGTAATGTTTAAATGGAATAAGGGCTTATATTACACGATTAATTGGAGAGATTTGGTCTATATAAGAGTTATGAATTTAAAGAGAAAAAAGAACAGGGAGCACATGTGTTATTTCCTGCGATTTGAGCGGAAACACTCGTTTGAGTGCAACTTGTACTGTACAAGTACAGACATCCCACTCGCTCCTCCAAAAACAACAGAAACTTTGGAAAGAGAAATAACATTATAAGACAATAGTATTAGCGTATTTATTCTAAATACCGCAGCTCTCTAAAGAACGCAGCTCTCCAAATATCGCAGTCCCTATCAGCGAGAAATTTCGATTTTCCGCAGTCCTCTAAATACAGCAGAGCTAATAGGTAAACACAATTTACACATTCACATAGATGTGAAGCGCATTCAGCTGTCCATGATCATATTTTTTAATAATTTATAAGGAATAAAAAGTATTTCTATATAGTATGCAAGTTATTAAGTGACAAACTAACAATGAAAAGGTCATGTTCGGTATTTTTTTGTAAAAATGCAATGCATTTCAGTGCATTGCTATCATAAAAAATTAAAAATAAATACATTCTGAATCCATTTTTCGATTTTCGCAGCCCTCTAAATATCGCAGTCCCTTTCGACTGTGAGTTTTAACGTTTCGCAGCTGCGATAATTAGAATAAATACCGTATACATATTCTTTCCGAATCGACTTTAACTTTATTTGTTATTTTGTGGCTTTTTATTGTTACAGGGCACAAAAACTTTTTACTTTATTATTTTGTATGGTTTTGCTCATTTGGTTGAATGAACTATAAACTATGTGAGTGTATATGTTTATGTGGTTTCATTTTTTGTTTCTCTCTCTTTGTGGTTGGTGTGTATGTTGTTTTCGAATTTCCACTTAATTTTTTGCATTAATTTACATTCCCCACTTTGTTGCAGATAGATATGCTCACCAGCTACCAAAAAATTCTGTCGGGTTTAGGAATAAAAGTGCTGATTGTTTTGTAAAAACAAGAATAATAGAGCCAATAATGTTCAAAATGAAATAATCCACAAAATGTTTATACCTTTCTCCAAAAACGAATTTGTAAGTAAAGAGCATTAAAAAAGAGAATTATGTTTAGTTCAACTTAACTTGAGAGAATTATGTGGTTAACATTTTAGAATGATTTGGGCAAGTATTAGTAGGTAAAAGCAAGCGATTAACTTATGTTTTTATCATTGAAGCGCACCATTTAACTTACAAAGTAAATTGGCCATCGCACTAATAGTCCAAACAAGAATGGATTTTCATATGGATTTCATTTTCCATTTGGAGCAATTTTTTTCCGTTGGCTATCCGATTTGAAGGATTCCATGCATTGTACATCACTTGTTAGTTTTTGAACGTAAGCTAGTCCACACGGAAATATGCAGTTATACATTGAATTGAGTGTTTACACAGTTAATGAGCACTACTTGCTAAATGCGTTTCCGCAAGTAGGTTTTGTGCTTCCATAAAACCTGACATTAAAAACAAAAGCCAAAGCTTCTAGAATACTTTGTAATCCGATTGTTTCCCACAGCAGCTTTTTCATGTGTATATCGAATAACGCAAGTAAGCCCATCAAATAAACAAAGAGATTAATAACCAGATTAACTGTTCCATGAAATACAATAGTAAATAGTAAGAGTAGCGGCGTAATGAATATTATGATAATGTTGTGGCTATTTCCATGTAAGGTTCCAGCCGCATAATATGATACGATTAAAAGGGAAACTGAGAGAACAATATGTTGCGATTGTTGGTGCATTCAGCGTTCCAAGAACGTGTAAATTGAGAAATCCTCCCACTACGGCACTACGTGAAAACATCCAACCTGCTATCATAGATGATTATGAAATGCTAAATGCTTGAGATTTTTGCTTGACAGCAGATCGATAAAAAGGAGTTCTCGTCGGGCCATAATAATATAAGCTTTATGATTATGTATGAAGTTGAGTCAACAACTTTGTGGAAGTTAATATCCTTTTTTTATAAACTGCTTATTTGTTTGCATAACATATGGATAGGGATATAGTGGCTGATGAGTAGAGTAAAATTGTAATATCCGACTCATTTGTCTTTGTCTTTGCAGATCCAGACATGGGGAGCGTTGGAGGCGGCTTCATAGACGAAAGCGAGGAATTTCACCTGGGTCCAACGGACTCGGACGAGTCTTCCCTGGTGGATTACAACAACACCACTCCGTACTACAATGAAAGTAATGACAGCTACCCATCTTGGCAACTGAACATAACGATGAGCTAATCGTCTTTGGACTAGCTTTGTTTCACCAGTCAACTCGATTCTTTGACTATTATTACACCACCGAGAGTATCGTCTGGCAAGGGGAGAATCATCAAGTTTGCGTGTTTCACTATGCATACTGGATGCAGCACTATGTCACCCCAGATTACTACTTCAACTACTACTTTTGGTTTCGTGTGATATTTGTTCATATGGGACCCTGTATAGCGCTGCTTGTACTCAACTCACTCTTGTTCCGAGCAATGAAAGAGGCCCAACGGAAGCGACTCCAGCTGTTCAAAGACAATAAGAAGGCAAACGAGTGTCGCAAAATGAGAGATGCCAACTCAACAACCATTATGCTCATTGTTGTTGTTACAGTATTTCTCTTTGTGGAAGTTCCACTGGCAATCATCACAGTACTCCACCTCGTTTCCAACACGGTTTATGAGCTGCCATTCATTGAGGGTGATATAATAGCCATTCTCATCCTCTTCTCAAACTTTTTCATTACACTCTCATTTCCCATCAATTTCGCCATTTACTGCGGCATGAGTCGCCAATTTAGAGAAACATTCAAGGACTTATTTATTCGAGGAGCTGCGGCCAGCGCACGACATAATGGTTCCTCCAGGTACTCCCTTGTGAACGGGCCAAGAACGTGTACAAATGAAACGGTTCTTTGATCTTCAATGGCTGCTGCAGCCGCTTGCTCAGCAGCCGCCACGGCACCTGCTGCCCCTTTCCAAATGAGCTCATCTTTTAAACGGAATAGTAAACGAGCACACAACATTATAACTACCGCAGTGGTCACCGGTGGTCCAGCTCCTTGCGCTACATCTACCACCACTCATCTTGCTCCTCCGTCCATGAACGCCAAAGGCATGAGTCGAAGCCCAAGTGGATCCGGGAAATCAGTCACATTCCGCACAGAAGAAGAGGGTGGCGGCACTGGCGGAGAGAGTAATAACACAAAATGTCGAAATAATAACAAAGAGCAGCAGCAGATTCAACAACAAATCCCCAATAATAACACAAAGAAGAGTAGCATAATAGAAATCACAACCAACTCCAAAATAGTATCCATTTCAGTTGGGGGTGGTGGAGGAGGAGCTGGAAATGGATGTAACAATGTCACAAATAACGGAGATGTTATACCAATGACCACCCTTGGGGACAATGTTCCAGTAGTCCACAGCCCTACTACAGGAATATCTGAGAGCCCCTTTGGCATAACAGCAAGTGATGGGAAACAAATTGAGTCACAAAAATAGATTATTTTCTTCTTCTTCTCCGTCTCACGTACAACGGGAATAGCACATTAAAGGAAAAAATAATTTGTTATTTCAACAACTCGACCTATTGCCATTTCATCCTCTTTTATAACATGTATACTTACTACTACGACATATTGAAATACTCAGAATGCCATAAAAAGTATTAGAACACTCTCCACTGAACAATATGAAAAACATTAATTTATAGAAAGTGTGAATGTCGTACTTTTACGGTAAATATCATCTCACGACGTACGTAGGTATAAATAAACTACTCTTTCGTGTACATTGTTAAGTTACTTTACGTCCTTCTTAATAATATAGTTTCGTAACAAACATAAATAGCTACACTACATTGGGCATACGTTGTTGTAAGTTATTGAAACATTAAGTGTAAAGTTACTCAATCTAAACTGTTTGAATTCAGAACTCTGAATACCTTTTTACTTGGAAAGTTACACAAATACTGTTACTGTCTGTCTGTTGACGTCACGCTGAAGTATACCGAATGGATGGGAAAGTACCATTCGAGATTAATGCGAAATGAAGCGTATTATTATAATAATGATGTCTTTTTTAAAGAATAACATTCAAGTCTATGTACTACATCATCCGTGCATCATTGAATGAAAATGAAGACCCCTATTCTTCCCACGAGTTCATCCATTCGGAATTCTAGGAAATTGCTCAAGGTGAGATTGACTTGTTTTCTTTATTTTATTATTATTAGATTTTTGTATTATTCACCGATCAGTAACTTTCTCTTTGTGACAAGGTGAACTGTACATCTTTTTTATACTCTTCTCAAATCATATATCTGGATTTTGCACATAGTATTTTTTGCTGATACTTAGGGATAATATTTATTTTCTTGTTCACAATAGATGTATTTTTTAATTGTACGAAAAGCTTTTCAGGAACCATACCTTTTGAGTATCAGTTTTTTATAACGTTTTTGCATAAATTGAGCATAAAAGGTAACATTGAAGTGAAAGCTACTAATATTTTTTTTACATAAAACGATTCAATTCCTTGTGTAAAAGTTTAGAATAAGTTCAGAAGCAAAATTTATTCAATTTGACGTTATAGTTTGTATATAATTTATTAAAAAGTGTATGTTGTATTGATAAAAAATACAAGCTACAACTTTTAAATTACATCAAAAAGTCTTTTCATAAAATACTGAATTTTACGGTGTACGTGTCCCTGTTCTTCAAACGAATATCATAAAAATTGAAAGCTCATGTTGTATTGCTCATTGCTGGCTTAGTCACAAAATATATTTTTTTCTTGAACTTTTAAAGTATCTTGTTTACCTGATCCCTGACTTACCGCTTTGTTAACTTCACTTCCCATGAACTCTCTATCATCTTGTTAAAAAGTTATGATGAAGAAAGGGTATATGACATTACGTATTCATAAATTATTGACATTTTAGCAAAAAAATATTAATAATACAAAATTTCACAGTACATGTGTATTATTTATGCTTCAACAGTATCAGTCAAGTGTATAGTCTCTAATGACTATAACGAAGCTGTCACGTTCCTAGTCCATGTTTTTCTCGGTGACGGTAAAGGTGATGATAGCATATGGAGAGAGGGTACAACGGCCTCGCTGACTTTTTTATCATTCATACCTACATACGTCCGTGTTACAATATTTTGCTGTGTTACGAAAAAGGAAAGTTACAAAAAGACAAAATGAAGCGTTAAAAATGTATTTGAGAAGCTTTCAGTTTATACGTTTTTAATGTACATATATGTATGAGAGCTGAGCCTCATCGTGTTCAGCAAATTATACGCTGGGAAAATGTGCTAAAATGTGTGATACATGCATATATAATATACCCTTGTGACTTGCAATTTATGAACGCATGTTTAATATATGCTTTATGAAAATTTACAAGTTGTGAATGTTGTGATATAATTACTGCATGGAACATGGTTTTAGGTAGAATTCATTCCGAATTCAGATACATACACACGTCAAGACACTTGCCTAGTGTTTTCTTAGAAGAGAGAGGTAAATTAAATAGCAAGTATAATTAGTCGCAAATTCATGCATGGCTAAATTTATTTGAAATGATAAGGTGTACGTGGAATCCTCAAGGGGGAAATAATGTCTCTGTGACTTAACATCCTTTTCCTCCCTTTATACAAAAAAGGAATGGGAAAAGCAAGTCCATTGAAGATGTTCCTGGAGTTTAATGTTTAAATTTATTTTCATCGTGACATCCTCTAATGCTTTACATGGAATTTTGTGAGATTTTACCATGCAAATGATTTACATGCTAGTTTCATTTAGTAATATAGTACATATGCATGCATCCGATTTTAATTGATAATATGATAATAGAAATTTGTACAATTTTATTTCTGGCTTCGTTTGTGCTGTGCAAATAGCAGTTAAAGTGATGAAAACCTAACACACTAAACCTTTTTAAAGCTAAAAAAGCCTTT
This sequence comes from Paronellides praefectus, assembly GCA_027744595.1. Taxonomy (NCBI): domain Eukaryota; kingdom Metazoa; phylum Arthropoda; class Collembola; order Entomobryomorpha; family Paronellidae; genus Paronellides; species Paronellides praefectus. Next base: position 17,298 of record JAITYZ010003776.1, read on the forward strand.
CATTAGGTATACATGTAGGTACTAGTACCACATTAAAAAATATCGAATATAAGCTTGATGTAATTGGTGTATGATGACTGAAATCATACCAAACACAAGAGGTCAAAACTAAAATCAATTGAATTTTTACAATTATAAACAATATACCTGGTATATTTTAGTCGATTCTCCAGAATTTATAAAACGTATAATGTTTCTCAAACTCCATTTCCATGCAATGACAATGCCACATTAATGCAGCAATATTATTTGCATATGAGCAGTCGACTTTAAAAAGCATATTACCTTGATCTCTATTTGATACAAAAGAGAACTACAACAAGTCACTCGCCAATGGCGCTTGATGGAAGATTTGTAATCCAGAGTTGTGTGAAGTTGCAATATATTGCTATCAAGACATATATGCTTAGATGTATACCGTATACCTAATAATTTTCAAGTTTCATGTAGGAATTTTACAAAACATTTCCCTCGACAGGTTGGTTATATCGGGTGGGAACAGTTGTAGTCTTGAATTTGAATTAGCTGGTTACCTTTGGGTTTCATGAAGGCAGACAGAAACGTGAACATGTTGACTGTTGAGAGAGGTTAATAAATAATCCTTACACTTTTCAGAAGTACGATATTACGATCTGTCGGTTGCACCATACATCCAGTTAGATCTCCGGACTCCAGACCACACTTTTGAATTAGTGATAATTCATTACACAATGGGAAGGCCTTAGGAGAGTTTCATGTCATGTAGCACGAATATTATATTATATGTAGCTACAAATGTATTACTACAAGTACAGCGATACTATACTACAAGTTTACAACGTTAGTGGAACACATTAACAACAGCATCATATTTTGGGTACAGTGGTGTCGAGTCCACACTGTGGACTGTGTTTCAGATATATTATGGATGATTTTTTCATTGTCCCTCTTTATTCCTCGCTTTCATTTTTCCATCCTTTCCATTAGATTTTGATCTGTTCATCATGCTGGCGGTGCGCCTATCTGCCTGCACGTGTCAAGTCGAGACCGTTGGGTTTTCCTGTTATAATTAGCATAATCTAATTAACACTCATACAAGAACCTCATCCTTACGTTATATCAGACCCTGTAGTTCATTTCACTCTCTATATATACAGTATTGAGATGAATGGCGATACACGAGTGGATATAATGAAGTTCCAAATTGGGAACAGAGGCACTAAAGTGAATATATGTATTTAGGTATGTAGGAAAGTTGCCGATTGCCATCAGCGAAAAAACATTGAGAGAGTAAAAGTATGCGGAATGCAGATGAGTTCATAACAGTAGTGAATGCACTTTGAATGCTTTCATGGCATACTGCTCGTTAACGCATTTCTGGCACATGTAAATGAAAAAGTTCATATTCTCCATTATGTTAGCTCTTTTGTTGGACAAAGTTAGTAGAAAGAATAATACAGTAGCAAAAAATACTACTTATATTTCCACCAGCAACTTTTCAACAGACAGGGGAAAGAAAACATGCTTTTATACTTTGCCATAAGCGAAATTGCAGTTGTACTCAAAAATCATGTCTTTGTTATATTCACACTCTCGATTTCATTGCTCTTCGTCGTCGTCATCATCATCATTATCACTCATATATACCACCCAGCATTCTATCAAAACAACTTTGAAAACCATTAACGTCATATCATGACGATGACGTTTTCTATACAGCTCATCTGCATTTTGATGAATCACCATATTTATAAGTGTTATGAATAAATGGGACCAGTACCAGTACCTATATAGTTTGTAATGAGATATTAAAATTCTTTCACATTTGAGGTCATCGTTTTATAATAAAGGCGCCTCTCACTTCAAGCACAGTGACAGTAAAAGCTACCGACGTCATAATGAAAAAGTGAAGTCATTTTAAAGGGTTTTTCACATTTTCACAACATTTTCAACATATGTTTCTGTAAAGGATAAGTGATACATACATACATACATAGTCCACTTGACACGGATATTCTGAAACGACTCAACGAACCTAGTATTCCGGCTATTTTGTGCTTTCAATCTAATTGTATCGATTGCGGTGGCATCCTATCACTTTGTACTTCCGTAATCAATCGACACTTTTGACATTTTCTTTTTTTATACAAAAGTCACCATGTCATTCTGTCAGCATCAAGAATAGAAAGACTATCAAGGGCAGGTTGCAAGTGGATCAAATTGCCTTTTTATCTTTCCTCTCATTTTCTGCATTGTGCGCGCGTTTTATTTTCTACCCTTTCTTTTCAAGTTTTGGTAGGAATGTGGCCATGAACATAAACATATTAAGTTCCATTGCCAATATAAAATACCTATATGTATTTCCTTTTTGTAGCATATTTCATATCCATTCCTATATGGCATTTGTGTTTGTGTGTGTGTGGAAGAGTCCTCTTCTCTTTCAAATTTTCATTCCTTTTGAACTATACAAGTAGGCGATAAATGAAATGAAATTGTCAGAGCAATTCGATCGTTTCAGTGAATAATGTTTGCCCTAGTGTAGTAGTCATTACTATTGGATTCATAAGAGGTCCACCATCGCTTGAATTTTAGATGAAAGCTCCTCGTCAGGTATTTGATCATTACTACTGTGTGAGCAGTGAGCGACTAGTTTTCCAAAAAAGTAATATTGTCAACTGTATACATACCAATGAAATGCACACATCCCAGCGCATTTATTGATTTAAGCAAAAAGTTAAAAATGTGCCTATCACCATGAGTCATTCACGAGTGTGAGTAAACAGTAATAATGTTGTTGAAAACCATGATGGATAATGAATGCCCCTACCATTGTAAAAGCCCGTGTCATATTTGTACAGAGTTAAAGGTCATTTTACACATTGAATACACAGCAAAATGTTGAATTTGCTTTCTTTTTTCTCTATTATTGATCGAACGCACATTGTAGGTTATGTAGGTGCACTTTTTTTTTACATAAAACAGGTAAAATGTATGCAAAAAATAGAACGCTTTCAGCAGATAATCGCTGGGAATTCTGTACACTCGCATATTAGCTCCAAGAGTGGAATACCCTGAAAGAATTCCAATGTTCGACCCAAGCTTCATGCATACTATTATACTATATTACTGCGTTGAGAAACGTATTGTATTCATGTTTATAGCTGGTAGTGATATAAGTTACAGGTGCAAGGCCGAGCGATGGGACATTTTAGACATTTCTCTATGAAATTACCGAAATTTCCAGCAACTCTGCTTCAAAAGCTTCTACCTCTTGTCAAAGTAAACATCCTGAAAAAAGGATGTGAGAGTGACGGAGAGAGTGTATGACTGGAATGCATGAATGATTGGCAACAAAAAACCTGTAAAATCCCAAAAGTAGACAACTAGCTTTGAGTATTTAACAATGTGTGCTCATGGCCCATGCAAAACATGCCAATTACTTTGATGAAAATATCTCTTTAGATAAGAATATTCCAAGCCTTGATTTAGAGATTTCCCTGTAGTATTTTTCCAAATTAGAATATGAAATTTAAGTTGTGCGATATGATATGAGGAAGTGTAGTAGAAAGGAAAGTGCATATAGGGACGTATATGAATATTTAATGCATGCATTTTCAGTAGCGTGCACTTTTTCCTTGGCAAAAAATCCAATTACTGGTTTAATATTACAAAATATATATTGAAAGTGAAATGAACCCGAGACTCAGTTTTCAACATTTTAGTTAATAAGCACCTTTCATTTGCGTAAAAAAATATGGAAACCACTCATCTCATACAAAACAGATTAGATTTACATAAACAAAACGTGTGCAAAGAATTTATTTTTATTCGCTTCTACTGGAACGAGACACCGTGCCAATGAACGACATGATAACATTATACCTGCTTCATCCAGATAAAATGTATTCTTGCTTTAAAAAAATGTGTTTTTACGTATCAATAGTACCAGTTTTAAGAAAGAGATGCAATATTGCGAGTCATGCTTAAAACGTTCAGGTACTTTCAGACCCGTACCCTGTTTTTAAATTTCCAGGTTGTCATTTAATAATGGAAAAAGTTTTGGCTGTAAATTATTTTTATCGGAAGCTTCGCTTTTAAATATACATCTAATCTGGTAAATTGTTAGCGAAATTTTTAATATATAACTTAAAGTAGAACTTTTTTTGCATGTGAGATAATACCCCAAAGATGTTTTGTTGGAAAATATATCATACATTGTCGGTGAAAGTTGTATTTTCATTCCCACGCAATCCTTTTGATATGAAAGTCCAGCAGGTTTTGGGTGCAAGTGGGTGTATGAAATTAAAATTTAAGGATTATTTTGAATACCTACATAAATATTATGATATAGGTTGTTGTAGTGTACATGATATGTATATCATGTTTCACATCCAAATATTTTACTCCAGCAGAGCTTTAAAAAGCTTCATTGGCACCATCGTCTCATTTCTGTTTTGTGATTTTGTAAAATCTATAATTTTAGGTACATATAAAATACGCTATGTAAAGTCTGTTTTGCAAGGGTATTTCTTAATAGTACATTTGTTTTCAAAATTGATAATTTTTCAATGAGCAATCTTTGGAATGACCTTTACTTTTATTTACCAATTTCTTAGCTTTTTGTTATAAAAACAAGAAATCAAAAACAATGTAAACGATTTTTTATAATCAAGTAAAGAGCCCATTTAAAGACACAAGCAAAAAGAGGAAATTTCTTAGTACTCAGAAAGTCCACCCTATTGAATGCCCATGAAAAACACGTAAATGTTTCCTACACGTGGAGCTAATATTCTTACAAGTAGAAAGTCTTTTTCATCAAGTTTTCCAGCACGCTGATTTCAATAACCGTCTATCTCTCTTCAGATGCAAAATCTTTAAGTGCATTTAAAATTATAATATATTGTAAAAGTAACTTGTAAATAGAACTTATATGTATGTAGGTATTTATCTTATCCATTGCGATTTGCAATGCGAATATGCGAAATCAAGATAGACTAGATTATAAGAACTTTTCCAAGTTCTTTCAAGATTTTGAATGTATATATATAATATAAACTGCTTACATTTGTGCTTTTATAGCACAAAACTGATTTAATGGTTATGAAGCGAGCGACCATGGTTCTTTTTCCATTTCCTTTACTTCACACACATGTCTTGGACGAAAACCCTGATGATGATGAGAATAACCGAGGCAGATAAAGACTTTTGCACTGCACTTTTATGCTTTAATGAAAATATACCGTACTCCTTTACTTTCCTCCCCTCCCCATACACAAACATTGCTACATTTAATATAATACGGAGAAACTACGTTTGTGCCTTGTGATGTGTGCTGATATAAATGATGATGAGAATGAAAGTGGAAACCATCTCATCCGCTTCCATCCAATTTACGTACACTATTGCTTCCGTCCTTCTCCGCTTTGGTTCTACGTGTCCATCATTTCAGTTCACTTGCCTGCCAACTTGGATTACTATAGTTGGACGGGTGAATCAAGTAGCATTCTGATAAAGTGTGGACTGTCAAAAGAACTGCAAAATATTTACGTCCTTCCGATTCCATTCAGTCAGCTCCAAGTCTGAAGATTTTACTACGTAACACATCATGCTGTAGTCTCAATAGAATTCAATACGAGTCGGTATTCTTTGCTCTCTTTTTTGTACTTTTACCGACAGAAGGGAATGGAGAAGGGCATGAATGCACCGCCATTATCAATGCAGCAGATGCCTAACGATAAAACTGACAAGCTTGTCTTATATTTTCAGCATTACATAACATTATGACTTACTGACAGTAGATCAGTTGTACTAGAAACTAGTTACATACAAAATGAAAACACCGCGATAGCCTCACATGGGCATAGTATGTATGTATATCATATAAATTAAACAACCATTTTCTTCCATTAATAAAATATACATACAAAACGTTTTTATTCAAGTGACTGACAATGACAAGATATTCATTCAATATTCCACAGTGCTTTCTGATAAATGCTTTTCAAATGCAATGCAAACTGAGGCTTTCTCAAAACATTGAAATCTTTTACCTCAGTTTTTATTTTGTGTAAAAGGCTTTTTTTCATTTTTCATCTTACAAGATTGGTATATACATAATGCAACCACGTGACTTGAATTGCCCCAAATATACGCAAAAGGATCGAACATGAAAGATTATATCCGGTTCGTTTCCGCCCTAGCTTGTAGCATACAGAAAGTTGAAATAACCTTCGTTGTACAAGCTGTCAATCAATTTGCGAATAGACTTTTTAATTTCCTGTTTCATTGTGCTGTATAACATAAAAAATAAGCTGAAGACATACTATACCTGTGAGTTTGCATTTTCTTAAATTAAATATCTAATTAGATGCGCATTTTTGTTT
>JAITYZ010003777.1:0-14559 GCA_027744595.1 Paronellides praefectus
CTTGGTTGCTAGTTTGGTTTTTGGATTGGTGAATTCTGGATAGCAGATAATGCTAATAATAATAATAATAACACTTAAATGCTGAATATCTCAAATTTCTGAGAAAAAAATGGAACGACGATTTGGATTAAATGTAAAAATAGATGCTTTATAATAAGTTATATGTTATTGCTACAAGATTACAAATAAAAAGTACAATTTATCTACTTAGTATTAAATTGTGTGTGACTTGAATTGAAACACAAAAGAAGATAAAGAAAAAAAATATATATAACAAAAGAAGCATCCCTCGCAAAAAGCAAACAAAAGAATGAATCTAAAAAGACGCGTATATAAATTTCCTTTTCATTCTTTTATTCTCTGAAATGTTATATATTTTTTTGTGTTACTGTTTTTTTGCAGAATGACACACAGGAAGACGAAGAGAGGGAGAAAAAAAGCACTTTTGCAAAATAAATAAATAAAGTTTAAATTATGGTGTAATAATAGTTTCCTTACTGCTTTTTAAAAAAGACATTAGCCTGGTCCATAAAAAAAATATATAAATGTGTGTGTGGAGAGAGATGTATTATTTATGTATACATTGCATTCTCATTATTTAACAACTTACAAGATTGAACATGCATGAAATTACTTACAAGATAGCTTCTTGTTCCCTCTGTAGGGTTTATACATCAAAAGGCCCAAGAAAAACTATCTTAAAAAATAGAAACGTACTAGCTCGGTTTCTTCATTCACTTCTTAAAAAGTTTTTTTTGCAAGTTCCACACATTAGCGAATAATTTTTTTAGTGAATTGGATTGACATGATGGTGGTTTTATTTTATTTTTTTGCTGATTTTTATTTTCATAAAAGCTAATAAATATAAAAGAAGCGGTTTTACAACTTGGGAAAAAATACTCTAATAAACGACAAAACTATAATATGAAAAGTTTGTAAAACGTAGAAAAGGAAAATGAAAGGAAGAAAAAAAGTTTCGGGTACAAATCCATTCATTTCTTTGGCTTCTGCTTTTTTCTTCTTTTTCTTCTTCTTATTTGCTCAATAAACTGTTGTGGAACATGCCATGTGACTACACATGCTACTATTACACTACTACTTAGTTTTTTTTATTTGTGAAAAACGCCATAAGGTACCACTAAAGTAGATAATTTTACACTCTTGTGCCTTGTGAAGCCCTTCTTCTCCTTCTTTAAGTCAAATGTGTTGTTAGTCATGTAGGAAAACAAGATTTGTGTCGTTTTTTTCTCTTCCTTGTCGTCCGCTCGTTCACCGTCCCTGAAGAAAAAGCCAGAAAAGAATCTCTCTCTCTCTCTCCTTCTTCGTCTTGTTTAAATCACTCATATTATAAACAACATTGTTTACATATTCTGCAGCAGAAGAGATGTGAAAAAAGTAGTCATGTTGTCTTCTTTTTTTATATTTTCTTTGTCAAGTCAAGCTAACAAAAGAGAAAGACGAGTGTCCTCAATGTTCCTCATCCTTTCCTTCTGATGCAAATCATCATCACCCAGATTATATGCTTTAAGGTTCCTACACCAAGTCTCATGGAAAATTACAGTGAAAAAAGGAAAGATGTTTCTTGTATCTTTTTTTAGAAAGAAAAAAAGTCTTGTTGGTTGGCTCCTCCAACAAAAAAAATAAAGAACCTACGTTAAGGCCCAAAGCCAAAAAACAAGTAGAAAAGACCACAATAGACAACAAGAAAAAGCATGAGAGTGTTCCATTTTATAACACAACACATAATAATAATAACAGTGATAGTAGTAGTGATGCTAGCATAGTTGTCTGTTGTAATAATAATAATATGCATTTTTCCCCGCACTCGGTGTAACCGTATGACAAGGGAGACCATAAAATAAGAAAAGGAAAAGAAATGATAGAAAGAAAGTAGAGTTTTGTACGTGTGTGTGTAAAGCATCGAATATCGTTTTGAATCGCATCATCATCATCATCATCATGTTCACTCACACAACTACTAACAGCAGCACATGCGGATATCACTCTTTTTCCAAGCAACCCAAACTCAATCTCTTTTCTCTTGAAAAAAAAGAAGAAGAATTTTTTTTTACTCTGAGCTAAACGCTGAGAGTGAGCTGACTGCCTTTTTTTCCTCTTATTCTTCTTCTTCTCTGATGTTGCTTGTTACTACTACTCCTACTACTACTGCTGCTGGTGTGGTTATAAAATTGTAAAAACTGGAATTACCATATGCCATGCTGCTTCTTGTTACTACTACACACTACAATATACTTGTCTAGTGACTTGTGCATTTTCTTCATCAACATCATCATATCACCCAGTATGCAATGAAAGTAGATGAAAAGAGAGAATTGTATGAAAGTTGTGCGTTGTGAGTCATGAGTTGAAAGTGAGAGTGAAAAAATGAATATACCTACTGCTCTCACTCAGCAGCAGAAGCAGCAGCAGCAGCCTGCACAGTTCTCACAATGGAATCCGTTTTCATGTGTACTTTCATAGCTTACTCTTTACATGGAATACTCTTGCTGCTGCCTTCGCCTCCCTCTTCTCTCTGGTTGGTTGGTGGTGTTGTTGGTATGGTAAATGAAAAAGCAGCAGCAGCAGTACAAGTAGTAGCGTGAGTTTCCCTTTACGTTGTCCTCTCTAATCTAGTCAATGTGATTGAGTATCCTGCTAGTCCTCTTTACACACAAATACTATATACCAAAAGCTTTCTTCGTATTTTCCCTACGCGATCCTTTTTTCTATGTATTTGTTTGCCATGATGATGATGATGATGGTGGTGGTCTTGGTGTTGGTGGTGGAATGCATATTATTATGAAGATCCAGAGCTGTAGTTTTCCATGCTGTTTTTCAAGACACACACATAAACCAGCAGTAATAATAGGCCGAGTATAAAGAGAAGAGAGTGAGTAAAACGACTTGCTTTTTGGTGGTGGTAGCAAAAAGAAAGGGAGATGAGTTTACGTTTTGGTATTAGTGTTGGTATGGTTAGTAATGTAGTAACCATGTAGCCCGATATAATGTATATGTACCTATGTATGTATGTAGTATGTATGTATGTATATGTATCCCTGCTTTTCTTTTGGGAAATTGCTGTGGATGGAAACAGCTTCAGCAAGGAACCGCATCTCTTTCTCTTTTTGTAAGTACGAGTGTCAGTGTAAAAGGCTTTTCTCATCCTCTCACACACAGACACACACACTCTCTCGCTTTCTCTTTTTCCTTTCATGTACGCTGCTCACTCACACAGTCAGCTTTGTAGAGAGACAAAGGAATGGTGCGAGTAGTTTTTAACGTGTCTGTGTGATTTTTTTTCTTCTCTTCTTCTTCGTCGTCTTCTGGAAATACTACCCCTACACACGACACATACTCGACTCTTTCCAGAAAATAAACAAGCAAGTCTTCTAAGAACACAGACGATACAAAAAATCCCGTCGGCATATAATGTGAAAAAAGAATCCTCGTATAAGACAGCAGCCTCATACTTTGTATATATACATATATTATATATACATATATATATATATGTACCTACTCTTTGAAATAAAAGGAAGCGGTAACGGGATAGAAAGTAAAAGGGAACCACACACCAACCAGTTTTCAAAATTCTCTCTATTCTCTGCAAAGGAGAACAAGAAGCTTTAAAGCTTTATCCGATTACAACATCATACTACTATCATATACACACCAGACCAGATGCAGACCCCAACAAACTACCACTACTACTATCGTGTATACTCCAAAAAAAACTTGACTTGACTGTCTGTTTTACGTGTGTGTAATGTGTACATAGTTCTTGCTGAAATCTTGTGCAAGTGTGTCTCTGTGTGCACTTGTATTACCAAATGACTGCTTTTCTGTTATAACAACATTGCTGCTGCTGCTGCTTTTTGGTGAAGAAATTGTGGCGAAATGTGTGTAGAAGAAAAAGTGAAAGAGTTGGAATGACAGTGAGGAGTAGCCTTTGCAACTGATTACTGAGCACATCTCGCATCTCTCTCGCATCCCAGCGCGTTCTCTCTTCTTCTTCTTCTCTCGTCTCGTTTGCATTTATTCATTCCTGCCAAATTTCTTACTATTTACTTATTTCATTTTCTCCCCAAAAAAATGCTACAATTTGCCTAATAACTATAATTGCTACTGCTACTACCACCACTACACTACTGCGACGTTTCCCAGCTTGTATATTAAACTAAAAAAACATACAACTTTCAGTGAAATCATACGATTTACCACCACCACCAAAGTTATATCACAAGAGTGACTATCGCTTCGTAATTAAAATATCTCAATGCGTACAGTGAGGAACAGAGCGTTTTGTCAAAGTAAGAAAAGAAAACAATAGTAACAATAATAATAAGGGTAATAATAATACTGCAACTGCAGAAACAACAACATGTGGTTTGGTTAGGCTTTGATGGTGGAAAACACGTAGTAAAAATGTCATGATTATCTTTATTCAGGAAATCTCACCATCATCATCAGCCACCCAACTTTTATGACCACTTTTTTAAGTGTTGAGCTGTTTTCATGTGGATTTGTGTGTGTGTGTGTGTGTCTGACTGAGTGTTACCTCATTTTCTTCTGCAAATAACTTTTACACGCAACTACTATAAAAAAGCTTTTTTTTGCCAGCACTACAACTACAACTACCACTGCTGCTGTTGCTATATTCGTATAACTTTGTTTTTTTATTCTGCATTCACTTCTCTCTCTGTCGTTGTTCTAAATTTACTCTGGGTTGTTTGTATGTGAGTGTGTGGTGGAGAGTGGAGAGTGGAGTGGAGGAGCAAATGTACAAGGACACACACACACACGTTCTTCTCCATCAAAAGAAGAATGAGTCATCATCCTCATCATCCATTCGCTGCTCCTTCGACATCGTCGTCATCATCATCATCATCAGCAACAGCAGCAGCATTGTCGTCGTCGTCTACATCAAGTCAAGTCAGCATACCATAATAATATGCAGTTGTACTACTGCTCCTCACTGATAAGGAGATAAGCTTTATTTAAAAATAATAATAATACTACTACTACTGCTGCTGCTGTTTTTTAAGACTAAGAAAAAGACGATGATGTCGTGTTGGTCATGTTGTTGTCAATAATGTTTCCCAGATTTAAGGATATTATACCTTTGTACCAAACGCGTATTTTTTTATTGTAAGAAGTGATGTCCCTCTCTACTTGGATATATAAATGTGTGTGTGTGCATTACTGCTTTGCGTCGCTTAACAAGGGAAACACACATCCATAACAACATGTGTCAATGATATCTGATTTGACAATTTGACTCCAGTTAAAAAATCAGAAAACAAATCCTGCCAGTAAATCACATCATCATCCATTCCATAACAAAAATTAATTTCTTTATTTTTTTTGGTAACTCTCCTTCTCCTTTATATAGTTGCATATTATATTATTGTGCTCTACTGCCGGCAGCGATCTTTTGCTACACTGGATAGATCTGCTCTTTATTTTATATAAAATAAATAGATATATACAAAACGTATAGTATTTTGTCATCTCTCTTTGACTTGTCGTCACTCTCTCAGGATATGAAAACACAGAGGAGCAAGAGCAGCATTTGATTGTTCATTCGTTACGAAACATTGCAAAGAAAAGCGTTTTGCATTTAAGACGCTCACACATTCACGCTTTTCAAGTTGTGAAATGAGTTGAATGCAGGGCTTCTTGCTTTTAGCCTATTTTTGGTTGAGACAAGCTTCTTTGTAAAGTCAGCAGACAGACATGTCAATTTCTCCTCTCTGCGTCCAGCATATAAAAAACAGTTCTCAAATGAGGCGTGTGCGTATCTGTGTGCATGCAAAACAGAGACAAGTTTAATCTTTCAGCAAAAACAAATCTGTGATTCCATCCTTGAATAAAAGAAGCAACTTTTTTTCTTGTCAATTATCAACTGACCTTGTTCGCAAAATACCAACGGAAGTGACATTGGTGCATCTCTGGTTCTTTGAGTTCAACGTAAAATAAATTGATTGATTTTCGACGACACAAGTGGAATATTGAATTGAACTAATTTTCTTTTGTAAAAACATTGACAAAAAAAAGACATTGACAGACTTGGAATTGATTGACTTTTGAAGACGGTATGTATAATAATATAAAAATATATAATATATTCTATTCAATTGTACATTTTTTACACATATTTAGCTCATGTCATTGCAAAAAACATGCATTACATTTATATATTTTTTTTAAATGGATATACATAAAAGGAAACCATTTATTTATTCATTTAATTACTTTTGTTGTCATTAAAAAGGGGCAAAAGCTTTTATGACGTTGATGTTGTTATGTTGATTGTGTGAGTGTGGGCGTTAAGGTCATTGATAATGTAATTGAGAGTGAATGAGACTCATGGCTTGCGTAGCATTCAGTAACTGATTGACTGATTTTAATTGACACCATAAACATACACATCAAATATCCATAAATTATCATGCCAATTCAAGTTGCATTGATATGACAAGAGGTACCTTAAGTGTTTATGTGATGCATTCAAGAGGATGATGATGCATTTTAAGCAGTTCATGTCGTTAAATGGCACAAAACTTGAACCATAAAAATATAACAGGTCGATTTTCGCGCAATTTTCATAGTTTCCAAAAAAAAAACCTAAATTTATGGCGACTATATAAGTGCTTATATAACTTATATAATAATATGATGACCGCTATAGTGTAAATAATTAAGAGAGAGAGAGAGAGAGAGCGAGAGAGAATAATTATTTATTTATTTTGCAGTCAAGTCTTTGCCAACTCAAGTTAATGTTGTTCCTTCCATCCATCCGTCCATCCATTTTCATTAGAGATGTTCATTTTGTACGCTCTTGGATATGGAGTGGTAGAAAAAGACATGCACATAAACAAAACACATCACATAATAAATATATATCCGTTTACCCATTTCATTGCGCATATATCTACTTCCAAAGAAAAACTTGCATCTGCCACTTTGTTCCATAACAATCCATCAATCCAGCCTTGTCCAACGTTTTCTATTTATCATTGGAAAGGGTGGCAGATGAGAAATGGATTCCTGCTTCCAAATAAAAAGTCTATACATTTTGAAAGTAAACTCGTGGGAATGGTAATGTTTGGTCAGAGAGAAGGAAATAGAAAATTAAATGAAAGGCATACAAATAAATACAAAAAACACATTTTAAAAGATTCATTTCACTTTATTAATTTGAAGGATGAATGTAAAAAGTGAGTTTACCGTTAGGAATTCATGTTTTTCTGAATATTATTTTTTTACGTCCTAAACATTTTTTTGATTAAATCTATTTTTTATATGAAAAATAAGCACTATAATTTATCTGACAAGCAATTAGCACTTCATGCATTTCACGATAATATATTATTTCTTATGAGAGATGAGCATATCATGTGTAGATATGGAGGATGGCTATTGCCACGCTGCATGTGCGTGTTTGTCCATCATTCCTTCATGTCATGTTATCAATATTAAAGATATGAACAGATATATGCATAGGTGTACACCCAAATGTCTCCTTGATAGGTAGGTATATTGTTTCCATTGCACACACTTTTGTGTTCGCATCGCATCGCGATCGCAATGATAGCATGCCATGCTCAGAATAATTTCCATGTTGACACGCCAGTGCCAGTTTTACGGCTTTTATGTTCAGATTATTACTGTGTAAGAAAAAGAATTTCCTCAAGAGAAAGATATTTTGAGTAAAAAACTAGAAGGTGGTAGTGGTGGTGGTGATATTTACAGAGAAATGTGTGGTGTGTATGTTTGTGTTGGTGTGTTGTTGTGTGGTGGCGGCTGTCGTTTCATTTTATCCTCCTCCTCCTTTTATTTTTTGTTTTGTATATTTGATGTGATTTTTAATACTATCAATAGAATGTGGTACTTGTTCATGATTGGACATGCTTTTACTTTACTTGTCATTTGTACAATAATTCACATCATCCGCATCCGGTTCCGTTTTCCGTAGCTCAGTCCAATTTCCAAGCTTCCTTTTTATTCCCCTGGTTTTATTGTGTGAGGGAGTAATAAGCTTGGTAAAAAGGTGACTGGGAAAATGTATTCTCAAAAATATTTTTTTCTCGTATTTTAAAAATGAGCATATTTTTTTTTTCATTGTAACAGCGGAAAAGACGGGAACTGTGTATTTTAATCAAACTTTCCACAATTTCAAACATGAATTTAAATTACGCTGTGGACATGCGTAGCAATTCAAATGACAAATTGTCAGTTGACCCAGTTTCAGGCACTGGAATCCTATCAATAAAACCTATCAGTAGTCAGTAAAATGGTTGCGGTTTGTCTCCATGAAATTGTACGTACAATGATTTGCCACTTGCAAAGTTTATAAAAGGATGTTTTTAGTGCATGGCTAAAATTGTTATAGGCTGTCTGCTAATTTAGAACAAGTAATTTATTTGAACGTATCTTGAGTCATGAATTGATCATGAAGGGTATAATAAAAGCCCTTATCCACAGCATCACATTACCACTTGACACTCTCTGCTCTGGTCAGACACATACACACACATACACAATTTCTAATTATGAAATATCACAACAACAAAAACTATTTACTCCTTTCACTCACTCACTTTTGCTCAGTCCATTTAACTCTGAAACTTTCACTTAGCACATGTACGTAATACAGCACCTCTAGTTTTCCTCTGTCTTGCCTGTTGTGTGTCTGTCAATCTGTTTTTTTGTCGAGTTGGCTGAAAATTTTCACTCATGGCTTGCATGTGGGTTTGGTATGCATGCACGTTGAACAATATATCATTCATTTGATGGGATGTGATGGATTTAGGGGCTGGTGTGTGTGAAAAAGGCCTTTTAACAACCCTTTTTTGCTCGTGTTTGTCTGCGTGTGTGAATAGAGATCTTGGCAAATCAAGTATGTAGCTCGCTTGACTTGACACAAACACACACTCGCACTCAAAATACCAGTAAAAGCAATTTGCTCTGTTTCTCTGCAAAATACCAATTTGCCCCCCTGTTGATTGAGTCGTAAATACATTTTGGCTTTTGATCTCATCTCCACAAATTAGCGTGCTCAATTTCCTTCATCCACTCAAAAATATGAGGAAATTGAAAAAAAATATGGTGTTTCGTTTCATCCTGAATGAAAATTAGTTGATTACAACGTTCTACCTAGATGTTAATAAACAGCTATGCTTTCTATTTCGTTGTTTTTGCACAGATATCCGTCAATGATGACTACATAGATCCAGTGGATCACGTTCTCAATCTGAATCCCTCCGTTCCACAACAGCACAATAATAATAATAATAATAATCACTTGGGATTGGTGAGGGAAGGAGCGTGGTCTGGTTCTTCTGGTTCCACCTCAGGGGTTTCAGCAGACACTAGCTCGGGGAGTTCAAGAAAAAGTGGGGTGACATCGGATGGTGGCACAAGTTCCCCAAATTTCTGTAGCACCGGTGGGGAAGACACTGGAAGAGGAGGTGGAGACGAAGAAGACGATTCAGAGAGAGGGGAACCCCCATATCATGTAATTCGCGAGCGGTATAACGCCCCTTATTACTATTCTGATACTATCAAGGAGCCCACTTACATAAATCCCTGTGAAAACTGCGAACAAGACGAGGACGACGGGGAAGAAGGAGTCCAGAGCAGCAGTGCTCCTTGTAGCAGTTTAAGTAATAGTACTAGCAGCCCATCTCCAGTGCTTTCAGATTCATTGGAGCCTGTCACTGTAACAATTATAACAACTAGCGCGGGGGATCCCACTACAATCTGCGAGACAGGTGGAGGAACCGAGGAAATACAACAGAGGCCTGTGCCAGGTACGATATTTATTGTTGGTTATGGTAAAAAAGCGCTAAAATTCTCATAAAATGCATAAAAGCTTAAATTGATATTTGTGCTGGACAGGTACTCGAAAACATAATAAGCTTAACAGACGAAGCGCATACCTGAGAGGGAGCAGCAGAGAACTTATGGCTCGAAAGCGTTACGAAACGGCTTTTCTACCCTCGAGTAGTCCTCATGCGTCGTCATCATCACAGACCACACCAGACCTTGACTCGCTGCTTCTGGCCATCGAGTCTTCCTGTCACCTTGGCCATGGCTACGTTACAAAAACAGATATCACAACACAGCCAAAAACAGCACTTCAAAATGATTGCAATGTTGAGCAGCCAGCCACCTTACAACAACCACAATCGGATCATCAAGATGGGGGAGTTGACAAACGCATTATTTACATTAGCCATCCTTCTTCTTCCTCTGGCGCCGCCAGCAATGGATCATCCACAAACAAGATGAGTACAGAGCCCATATCATGTCCAAGTCCGATGCCACCTGAAAACACTACCACCACCACAGCCTCCACCGTGATAACTAGTAGTAATAGTAATAATAGTAGTAACAGTAGCCAATTGCCCCAAAACTATCGGTCTTCAGTTGTATCGGAAGCACCTGAGGTAGTTGGCAGCAATGCCAGTTTCCAAACTAATCCATCCACTTCATCTTCTTCATATTGCCAATCTCATCATCATCATCACTTCCAACATCATCATCATCCGCACCACCTCCATCACAATTTAAACATCAATCTGATGCCATCAACCGTCGTCCGTACGTCCGGCTTATGCACAACCACAAACAGCAGTCCATTAGCTACACACAAGTTAGCATCCAAGCCAATAATGCCACTGTCTGAGCCCCTACCTCAGAAAAGGTATATCGGCAAGGGTAGTACTCATCACCACACTAATACCTCGTCTTCCTCTTCATCTTCTTCCACTGGTGGTGGGCCTGGAGAAACAAGACGGCTAGGTCATAGCTTAAAGGATAATTCGGTGAGTTCCCTGGAGTCTATAGATTCCACGAAAAGTGAAGAACTTTCATCATCTCTTAATCGCCATTCCACAAATTCGACAAATTACCACCATCATCATCAAAATTATCAGCCACAAAAGTTGCTGTCCCCAATTTCCGACAAGAGTCCATTGGAACCTTTAGCCAATAGTCATCATAGTCATCATCATCATCATCATCATCATCAGAGTGAATTAGGCGGTAACCTGGGGGAGGAAGGCAACCTTCCGAATAGACCAAAATGGTCAAACACAATTAGTCTACTTGATGCAGCAGAGCTCACAAATGTACCCTGGGAAATGCCAAAACTTCGTAGGAAGCTTGCCAAGTTGGCCGACTCTGGAATATCATTAGACTTTTCTGGGAGTGGCTCAAAGGAGACTGATTGTGCAGCAATTGCTGCGAGTGGAACTGTTGGCGGAGGAACTACCGGAGGCGGTCGTGGTAGTTTGGATTTAACTTTCGTCCGATCCAATAATAACACAAACTTGTATGCGACCACCATTACTACAAATACCCAGCAGCAAGGTGGAGGAGGAGGTGGTTCACAGGGTCAATCAAAAAGGGATGTGATAGCATCCTCACTTCAGCTAAGCTTTGAGGATGGTGGGCTAACAAGAGACGAGTACTACGAGGATCCTAATTACACTCATTCAGATCATCATGGGGAAATGGCCGGAGGCTATGGGTCAGCATCGTCATCATCGTCCACCAGACAAAGCTTCCTCACTGCGTCAAAGATACCTGGTTCTGCGATCGTCGAAGATGTCACTTCCGCGCAAGTTCATGCTCCACAAGATGAACAACAACCTCAGGGGAAACACGGTTCATTCACTAGACCTGACAGGTGTAGAATGAAATTAGATTTCAGCTCAGGTGGAGGTTCAAGGGGCTTTGGTGGTGGCGGGGGTTTAGGCGGCCTATTATTTCTACCCGATCCAGCAAGTGTGATTGATCCGAATATTGAGCTGGAGCGTCAAGACTGGTTTCATGGTGCCATTACGCGATGTGAAGCGGAAAGCATTCTCAGGGCAACAAAGGAAGGTTCATTCCTTGTGAGGAACTGTGAAAGTACCACTTTCAATCGTTACTCGCTGAGTTTAAAGTAAGAAAACTACACAATGTTTATATAATATTTCAACTTATGGGGCAAAATGAGATTCCAGGACTCTAAAATATTTTAACAATTGATTTAAATTTCTAAATTTTCAGAAGCTTCCGTGGATGCATTCACATTCGTATCGAGCCAAACTCACTAGGAACATTTTCCTTGGGCGACCAAGAATTTCCCTCCGTTCCTCATTTGGTGCTACATTTCATGTCCCATCGACTTCCAATCAAGGGAGCAGAACATGTTCGTCTCATGTATCCTGTCATTACACAGCTCCTTTAAAATGATACCTTTATATTTTCTACTTACTCCACTACTCACATTTTTACAACAAGAAACAAAACCAAATTACAACTTTTTTAACAAACTTTTTTTCTAACGATCATGTCACAAATATTTTATACGAATACATTTGTGTTTTTATAGCAACCTTATTTTAACGATTTGAAAAAAATATATTATATATTTTGAATTTTTAAGATTTTGCATTCAAAGGTAACATTCCTCTTGTTATTTTTCGTATGTATATGTATATTCCCTTCCTAATCCAACTCAAGGTTCAAGAATATTCTGGTTTAAAGAGATTTAACACGGGATTACTAATTTTAATATTCACGTCGAATATTATAAAAATAATACAACGTTGTTATTTTTAATCATTAATTAGGATAGTTTACTACTAAAAACACTAAGAAAAACAAGTTATATCCCAATGCGTATCAAAAATCCATACAATCTTTTAATAAATGACTTGGCTTATATTTTTGTCAAAAACGAAGGGGGGTCCCTTACAAACAGAAGCGAATGTTTAAAATCTTTACTGAGAAAAAAGAGTTTCTTCCATGTGGACTTGATAGTTGTGTCATGTCGTTCAAAAAGGAAATCAAATCGCAAGTCAAGAGTCAAGTCAAGCCAAGACATTTAATATTTTAATAGTAAATAAAACATTCATAAAACTTATATACCTAATCATATAAAAATAAATTGTAACGTAACGTTTATTGTATACGTATTATGTTAACTGGAATGACTAATAAGAAGAGAATCCATTTAAAAAAAAGTTAGGCTAGTTAATTTCAAATGAATTTAATACGTAAATAACAGAGAATCGTATACTGTCCATGGATACGTTTTACGTCTTAGCAAAGTAACAATTATGATGATGACAAGATGAACTACTTGAGATTCTTCAAAGCCAAACATAAAAAACCGTTCGAAATACATCCAAAACAAAAAAAATTAATCCGGTTGATTACTTTTATTAATTAAATATTACAGCCTTATATCATATATCTCAAATATCGTCGCTAGTATTAACAATCGTGTGGACAATTTAACGAAATTTGTTTACTTGTTCGGTAAACTGTTGAATAAATGTAGTTACTATGTTAAATAAGTAATAATATGAATATGTTAGGTTAGAACTTTAGAATAGTTGAGGTATTATTTCTGTTGAGTAAAAATATTATGTATGCTAATGAGTCAAACTGTTAATATATATCCATTAATTAAAAAAGAGATTTAATTAATGCATAATATTGTACATTTAACAACGTAGTTTCAGCAAATAAAAAAATCAATAATTTTGAAGAAAAAAAGTTCATTTGTATGACTGGGTCTACAACATTTTCTGCGTTATTAAAATTTGTAGACAATGTGGACAAACTCATATCAACAATCATAATAATAAAAAAAAACATATAATAAAAAAATAAATATTATAATAATAATTTGATAGATGGTGAAAAATAATTAAACAGAATCGAAGGAATTGCAGAGGAAGTTCAATCAGTTCACAATATTTACATACTACATAATATATATATAAATGTATAATCTAAGGTTGGAAAAAGCCCATTTGTAAAAAAAGAATCATATAAATAAAAAATAAATAAAACGAGTAATGGAACACACACGCGATGCGATAATACGAGAAAAAAAAGTAAATGTATAAACTGTGTTTTAAACAATAAACAACAATAAATAAAAGGAATAAAAATATATATATACCTATTATAATATATATATTTAAATGATAATAAAATATTATGATGTGGTCGTTTGTCGTTTACATTGCATGTCTTCAAACTGGGAAAAAGAAATGAAAATTTAAAATGTAATGAAAAGAGAGTAAGGTTTGTTGATGATGATGAACGAAGAAGAAAAAAACTTGAAATTATGTATAAAATAGGTATTTGTATGATAGCCACTTATAATTAATTTACTTTATTTTGTCACACAACAACAAAAAAACAATACTTACTGACTTTGCATAGATAATAATAATAACAATAATATAATATTTTTTTTGCTGCATACTTAAACAATATTTCTTAAAATATACTCACATATAATAATCAATTAGATTTACAAATTAAAATTACATTTTGAAAAATGTACAGTGTATATATCATTTGACGTACAAATTACATACGATAATGTACACACAAAATTATGTCAAGCATATATGTTTTATATGTTTTCCAAAATCCTCAATTAAATGCACACACAAAACTAAACAACAACAGTCAAGTTAAATACACGCATAATGTAATATTTAAAACTGTTTCGATAATTAATTATTATATTCCTATAAT
>JAITYZ010003778.1:0-10051 GCA_027744595.1 Paronellides praefectus
GCCAAATTTTGCTGTCATCTATTCTGCTCATATTATACGTGGTGTGACGATGGGTGCAACACGCAGCGTATTTTATACGGGGGAGCGATAATGTCTTGTAGATGGGGCTATCATTAAAATAATACAGTTTATTAGTATTAGTTATGCTCTATGTAATGGAATTATGTGCATAAAATTGGAGCACTTGAAGTTTGTTAAAACTATACATTGAAAATATTGCATGGTACCACCCATATGTCTGAATTGTATGATGTTTATTTCGGCATAACATGTTTTCGGCAATCCGATACCTTAGGACCTTAGCTACGTCAAATGTGAAAACCAGGTCACCAGGCCACGGGAAAGGGGGAGTGATCACATCACAAAAGTGCTTCTCCTGACAGTTTTAATAGGGTTTATATGTTGAGATATTTTGAGGTGTTTACTTTATTTTTTCTTAATTCTTGGAATGTTTTCAAGGAGAGCCCGTGAGTCAAATGAACTTATTTTTCTTAAACATAATACCCTTGCAATAAATTTGCGAACGCGGTGTGTTATGTGTAATCAAATTGCTTCTGACATTTTAAATAAAATACCTTTAAAGCCATTTTTGCGCCAACATTTTAGAAAACAGTAAAGTGATGGTGGGATACAACCTATTTGGAAGGTCAGTTGTGTTACATGTTTTGTTGCAAAGTTTTTTTTGTTTTATTCCTTACAAAATGTGATCATATCAATTTTGGTATAAAACAAATGATTAAAACAAAAACTGAATAAATACACAAAACAATTGATTTTACATTTATTTCTATTATTTGCGTAATATTGCGTTTTTATGAAAAGGACGCATGAGTGCACCAATTGTAATGTAGGTTCCAAAATTTACGAATATTGCAGGTCTGACGGTATAAGTTTAGTGGCCTTCAATTTGACGGTGAATTTTGCACAAAATAGTGAATATGGTCTTCCAACAAATAAGACTACAAAGCCTCATAAAACTGGCGTGGATGAAGGCAACCAGATTTCAAGGTCCATCCTACTATTTCCTTGTTTCAATACATCATCATAAATATTATAATCTAGGTTCAAGTAAATTATTTTTTACGGCAAAGTTTACAGTGCGAAGCGAACAATATACACATTGAAATAACATTTTAGAGCAACAATTTAGTCATTTTCAATCTTCGCATGTCAAAAAATTGAGCAAACATATTTTACCAACATAACAATCGTGGATCAAGCACGAAATTGAGCCCGAGTTTTCACCGGATAAAATGTAAATAGGTAAGCAAACACAATTTTTTTTACTAAGTTTACTTGTGAAGTGGCGGATTTTATATTCAATGCTGTACCGCTCAATTCCTACGACATGGAAAATACGCTTATGAGTTGCTGTATGAATGAAATGTATGGTGTATAAAATATTGAAACAAGCGTGTTTTCATTTCCGCTCTTTTTAAATAAAAACTTTTGATGCTTCGGATATTTCTTATCAAACATACAATTTTGAGAATCCTTTCTGATTTATTTATTCTTCTGTCCAACTTCGGGATCCTCGCTAACAAAATTCAATGTACAAACTTTATTTGGACAATCATGTAAATTATAGACAAACACAAAATTATAGCTTACATTCACACGTTATCCCCTATAAAACATTTGGAATGTCTTAAAATACGTAGGCGTTTGCAGAAAGAATTTCCACATTTTGTGTCGCGATAACAGCGGATGTAGTAAATGGAATTTATCAAGCGGAATATTTTTTGGATATCATTTGCTATCATAGTACTAGAAAAACCCTTTATATAGCGCAACTTGAATGGACCAGGGACGTCTGTTTTTGTAAAAAACAAAGTGCTTCCGTTTCCAGCTCAATATCTCTGATCAGAATAAACGATGGCGTACAAGCATCATACCATTCGATAGAAGAAACTTTTCTCTATATTTTTATATGCAGATTGAAAAATTTCACTCGTAGGTATTATTCTTTATTTCAAGTAAAATCATTACATAACTATTTATATATAATGTGTGCGAGCTGTTTGTTTTTTATAAACACAATAAATTCTCCCTTAATAGAGGAGTAGCTATTAATATATTATTGCGCGTATAAGTAATATAGAATAGGTGACGCATTTGTGCATTGAAAATTCACACTAATTTTGAGTACCATGGGACCCACCTAGATCATTTATTGAGAGTTTAACTAGAAGTCTTGAGAATAATTCAGATCCGTATGCATTATTGAGCAGTACACTTCGATATCCTTGTCTTGCACAGAGAACCTGAAAAATTTGTTGGAATTAACGGAGGTTGAATGAAATAAAAGTGTGGATAAAATTCTGAATACACAATATTATTTTGTGTTTGTGTCTGTTTGTTACATATCCAAATTACCGGTATGGTGGCTTCCCCAAGAAATAACTTGTCACTGAACGTATCCTCATCGTAAACGCTAAATTGAATCAAGGCCAATTCTGGGCAGTGTATTTGAAATTTAAATGATTCAACCCAATAGGGGTTCAATCCACCTTCTGTGATAAATATGAAGCATATAATTTAACAGTCAACTAATACTATATGCGATATTTTCAAGTTAATCATAATTTGAGACTTATATACCTTGGCGGCTGGTTTGTACTTTTCGAAAATCCGCATCCACGCCAAAAACTTCCACCTGTACAACAGGATTGATTGTTCCAGGCGTTGCTTTCACCAAATGTCTAGCACCAATCACCTGCATATTTACATGGTAAATATTTGTAACGAGACATGATTTCATAAATAATACAATAATAAATAATATGCTTTTATTTTTCAAAATATTCGCAAACTACTTCAACTGTCACCACCATTTGGCATTCAGCTTCGCTCCAAGCTGTAGGGTCAAACAATTTTCCTCCCTCAGGCTTTGGAAGAAAGAAATTTGGCTTTAAAACGTAGCCACAATTTCCATTCTGTCTGAATTTCCCGCGATTTATTTGCATGCCTTTGTCTAAAATAAAATAATAACAATGTGATTGAATTAATCATTACAGCAACGATGCGTGTTATATGAAAACTTGTTGGTTGTGGGTGAGATAAAATACATGCCTGGTGTTTGGTAGTTGAGTGCGACCAATTGGCTTCCAAAATTCCAAAATGGAACTGGATTAAAGTTAGATGAGTTTAACCGGAAGCGTTTCGGGTAAATTCTGGTGAGAGCATCCTAAAATATAATTAAAAACCATGTGTGAACTTTGCATGATTATCTATTTTATAAAATATTATGCATGGAAGTAAGTCCGGAAATTAATAATGATTCATGGTAATCATTAAACTCGATAAATTAATCAAATAAAAAATTGGATATAAATACCTGGCTGTATAGGATGGAGATGATAGTGTTTTCTCTAAAAGTAACAGATGCGACTGTTTCCTCCATACTTTTGACGCCGGAATGCTTGTTAGTCAGTTTACTGTCACGAGTCTCTACACCATCACCTGCCGCATATTTTCGCATATTTGGCAGCCAAATTAAATCGGATAGTTCCCCTGCGATTTTGTATCTCTTTGAATTCTGCTTTTGGTGAAGTTTCTACAAAATGTAAAAAAGTTATTTCCAGTTCTACTAACCCATAAACAAAAGGAAAGGAATTACTCACATGTTTCAAGTCATCATTTTCCTCCAGCACAAAGCTAATCATGTCCGCCCATTCCTTAGCCACAAGTGGACATGTAGTCCCAAGCTTTCTCTGATTTCCTTTGGCATCATCAAAAACAATATAATGCTTTATCCCAAATTCCTTGGCGCTTTTACTGGAACAAGACTCCATTTTAACTTTTACCCCAAGCTCCCAGGTAGATTTGCCAACGTAATCCTCAAAAGGACACCAAGGCTCATTGATTTCCTCCACAAAACTGGAGCAGAACTGTTTTAGGATTGGAGGGCCGCTTACAACGCAATCTTCTTTCATACCTTGCCACCAACCATCTGCTTCTTTAACGACGTTAACAATTATGTCACCCTTTTTAAACGACAAAACATCCGGTTCAGACGTGGTGTAGGATTGGATTGCTCTAACCCGACAAGTGTTCTCATATTTTACTGCAGAGTTGAGATATTTTGGATCTTTGCATACACTTGCTAATGAATCCTGTAGAGATTGCAATTATAAATAACAATAATTGAATTTTATTCAATGGGGCTGTACATATATTATTTTGCACAAAGGGTATATGGAGGGAGTCTGGACTCCCCATTTACCGTAAAGGTAAAAATGGCGTGACAGGGGGAGAAGGGGAAATTTAATGTGACAAAATACGTGCATGTCCCCAACATTTCAAGTACAAAGCTAAAAGACTTACTCCGCCATTGATGGCCTTCTCATATAAATCATTGCACAGCGGGTGAGCCAGTTTGACATTCTTGTAAATTGCATTTTCCTGGAAGTACTTGACCAAATCCTCAAGTTTTCTGAATTTCATGTTGGAAATTTCCAAGTAGCGCCCATTCCTTTTGATGCGACAGTGTTTGATAAGGTTTTCGTAATGAAAGGATATCACAATTTCTGATTCAGCTCCAGCTTTGTATCTGGCCAAAAATAGGCCATTTATTGGTAAATTTTTAAGTAATTGTTCACTGGTTGCGTGATCCATGTTTTTGTAAAACCATTCTTGCGCTTCATGTGTTACTGAAACGGGGATTGGGGGTCCAAGATGATCCAACTGAATGTTTGGTGTTCTCAGGGGATTGCTCATGTAGTACTCCATAAGTTCAACAATGCTATAAAAGGTTAATCCCTCGTGCAGATAAAAAACAGGCTCTGAGAGTATTCGACCGTTTTCCTGCAATATCTCACTCTTTATTTCCAAGTGGCATACATTGTTCTGGAAGCATTGATTTGGAACGCCTTGATATGAAGCGCCACATAAATTTTGGTTTGGATCTTCTAATAAATCTTCGCTCTGGAGGCTTCCTTTTGGAGCGCAAGATAAATCGTCTTCTGGAGCGCCACATGTATAACCATTTGGGTAGCTAACAAAATAGATAGAAATACGAAGCTGCTTACAATTAAAACTTGAATTACTATATAATATTAATTTTTTGGATTAAAATTATGTAGAAAAGTAGCTATCACTTACAATATCGAGAGAACACAATCTCCAGGAGAAAACAGACTTTCAGACACCAAAAATGACCCTGGCACTGAATCTTCCTTGTTGAGCAAAGTGGCAACATCGCTTTCACCCTCAACAAGTTTACCTGTATATAATATTTTCAGTCAGTTTTTTAGCAAAAAAAACATTAAAACAACATTGCAATAAATTTCTGTTCTGTACCGTGAAACCACAATTGACCTAGGAGGACCTCCTGCAACAAATGTACGGATGCCATGGACTGCCTCACAAATGAATTTGACGGAAGCCGACTCACAGCTCGTCTAGTTTTCACGCGCTCCTCAATGCAAATCATAGTTTTATTGTTTAACAGAAATATCTGTGACGCCCATTTTTGACTTCCATCACCAGTATTCATCCATAACTCCCCGATAAGGAGATATTCTGAAGCATTTGCTTCCACAAAGTTTGACCCATGAGATGCTGTGCTTGAGTCGCTTACCCTGTTTTCATTTGGGTGAGGCAATGACTTGAGGCGCCGTATACTATTGCGAATATCCTTTTTAAAACTTCCTGTTCTTTTTGGTTGTGGCGTTGGTAGTGTACTTCCTTTCAATACTATTTTGTATTTTAATTCTTCTGGAGATTTGAACTTGCATTCATTTATTTCGTCGCTCTTTGATTCCTCCCCTTTGCCAGTGTACAACATTTTGCCAAATACTCTCCAAAAATATTTTGCCATTACCTTTTGCTGCTTTACACTGCAATGATTTTCAATGCTAATGATAACTGGGTAGGGTGAAGCCACAAAAGCGTGATCTTTAATGGCGTAAAGCACATCCTTCAATCTGACCGCAGAAGTAATTGTATGACCATGTTTTACAACTGGCTTGTTTTTTGATCCGTTCCAAACTGATATATCTCCAGTTTCTCGGGGGACCAGATGTTATTATGCTTAGAATACAGGTAATCGAGAACCTAAAAAAAGTTTAGATGTAAAATTATAATTGTCATGTTTTCATTATCTAAAATTTTAATTAATAGTCCAATTTAATAACATAAAAAGATGAAAGCCAGTTTTCCTGGATGACTTGGTTTGTACATCGCTGTTGAAATTTTTCGGCAAAACGAGTAATAGTTTCTTTGACTGTCACTGAGATTTTGTGCATGTCATGGTTATATTTGGGTACATGGTCATCTGGAATTGTTAGGATGTAACTAAAAAAGTTACCAAGTAGCATGTCAAGTTCATTTTCATTTTCTTCCCTATCAACCTGTTCCTCAAGAGGAACAACAAGGTTTGGTATAAAATGCTGGAAAATTTTCGAAGCGCTGGAATGAGAGTGAATAAAATATCTAGCCACAGTCTCAAATTCATGAAATTCCATGGGCGAATTTCCAGATGTGGCTAATTTTCGTCGTGAAGTATTTTCCAGGAAAGGAACAGTATCCGGATAAATGAAACCATGATTCTGCTGTATAAATCGTAACCACAATGTGAGTATAGATTCGCTGCAAATTTAAACAAAAATGACTTAATTTTGGTGAGAAAAAATAGTAGGAAATTCATTATTATTTGTACAAAAAATAACCCATACTGGTTATTTGGTTCCATGATGCTTTTGAATTGAGTATAGCACCACTTGTCCAACTTTTCAAAATACCGCCTTTGATTATTTACGCGATTCACCATGCTGATAACCTGGTCTGCCCAACTCTCCAATTCACATTTCTGTCCTGTGAGGTGAGAATGGAGATGATGATGATGCTTTTTCCTTCCAAACTCTTCCAGCCCAATGACAATAAACTGGTAACATTGGAGATTAAACTCCATTCCACACAATATTTTAAGCACTCGAAATTTATTTTCACAATTTTTAACGCCACCGGTTCGAACAGGCTTGAGTTTTTTAAGAGCATTCGAACTCACTTTGAACCATTTTGAATCGTACTCTAACAGCCGAATTTCTTTAATTTCTGAAAGTGGTATTTGAATTCCCTTTTTTAATTTCACCGCAATGCTCGTTGTGGAGTCTCGATGCCTTCGATTTACTTCATAAGTCGGTTTTGGCTGTTTCTCTCCGACACTTAAGAATCTTTGAAATAGGGTATCAAGAAGAGTAGAATTTGACGGCAAATCAGCACTTTCATGGGTTATTATTGACAAAATCTCGTTTTTGGTATCCAATGATAAACCGGTATCAAATAAATTCCCCTTTTGATCAATTAGATGGGTGGTATACGGCGTCAATAGAGAATCAAACTGATTTGATTGTTCCGCCATTTTGAACAGAGAGACCGACCGGTCGTACTGCCAAGTCTAAACTAAGTGGGTTGGCTTGATTAGTTGGTTTTCAATAGTGGCTTCAGAATTCAACATAAAATGTACATTTTTGTTCGCTAGCATAACCATGCTGAAACAAGTTAACCTCAAAACGGATGGATGTGGCTTTGTGAGTTAAATGTTATGCAAACGTATTATTTTTAAACCTAAATTCATGCAACTTCTTTCATTTTTTACTCGGTTCTATGACAACAGCATTTTTACCAAGTAAATTTAGGCCCGAAACGTAAATACTGATTTAATATGCACTATAAACACCTATTATCAAGAAGTAGATGTATTTTTAAAGGTAATTTTACCCATAAAATATGATATTTGCAATTCCTTTTTCAACAAGTTCCTGTTGTAAAAAATGTTGTAATGGTGTAATGTAGAACCCCTGTAATTAATAAAATATTAAAAAATTATTAAAATAATTAATAATAATAATAATTAAAATTATGTAAGCATTGAAACAATTTAATTTTTCTTCCAACTTCGTAAGTTTTGAATCATTTAAATCATTTTGTAAGTGTAAAATAATCAATGCTGATATATGTAGGTTATCAGTTTCAAAATAATTAAAGTGAAATTGTTTTTAAATCATCGTTTGCAAACACTGGGAGCAAAGACAGATATGCATAAAATACCCTTCTTATATGTAACCCAACCAAAAAGTTAAAGTAGTTAGGCAACTTCTACTAATTGCTGCTAGATCAAATAATAATGCATTTATCATAAATTTAGTATATTTCGAAGACATGACTCTACATTTGAACCCGTGAGCTGATAATAGTTACCAGCTTACTAATTTCGCCTATTAAAATCTACGTAATCGCCAAGCATTAATCATTTAAACATACCGACAAAGCGAGTACACTTACGGCAATTTGTCTTGTATTTTATTTATTTCTGTTTTTTGTATAACTTTGTAATAGCGGGTCGGCGTTTAACTTTTTTGTGACATGTTAATTTGTATCATGCTGCTTAAAAATGATTTGCCTGTTGAAAAATTCATTTACTTTAGTCGTACATTTCGTGAATGCGTAATATTATTTTGCCATATATTTGAGAATATTATACCACGTTGTATCTGAGCCCTGCTATTTACATTAAACACATTTCAATTGCCTTCTAATTGATTGTTGCGGGTCCTTGTGCTGGCTTCCCAGAAAAATTACCTCGGTTAAAGCTTTTTATGGCTAGCATATTTTCCAAAAAATAACATTATTTAATCATTTATACTATTACAAAGCAAAACTATTAACATGAAACCTACCATGTTTGGGAAAATAAAATATGTATTCACTTTTAGTGGTCACGTTGTATGGAACATTCTCGTTTTAGATAACTTATCCACATATAACTAATCCATTCCTCTTTGAACTTGAATATTTTAACCAGAGTGAGTTTGATCAGGAACATTTTCAAGTGAGTGATTGCCACTGTAGCTTAGGAATTTTACCCTTGCCATTCCTACTTGGATCAAAATGCTAATTTCTGAAAATCTTTTAGAATCTTTAATCGAGCATTTAAAAGTTACTGATAGCTTTCACAGTTTACCCTTTAGATTCAATCCAGGAAAAAAATGTTTTGAACTCAAATCAAAAAACAAGCTGCATATTCACAAAATAAGACTTTGGATTTGTTATCTTTATGCCTTGCTTGTTCTTGTACAATTTTCATGGCTCTGGAAAAAAGTGGAACCATTTATTCGACTTCACGCAATTTTTTTCAACAGCGCTTTGTTTATAAGTGCCTACACTCATCATGTGTTTTACTCCAAAGCAGATCTAATTGTTTCCTATTTGAATGGAATGATAAAGTTCGAGGACAAAAGAAACGGTATTTTTTACATTATTTTTAATTGATTTAAAATTAGCAACAAAATCGTTAACGCATACCCATTTATTTATAAATTAGGTCGAGGATGGAAAAACTCGAACCAAACTGGATCCAACCTAACAAAACTGGTAATGAAGGTCATGGAAATTTCTGGAATCATTCTTCCCATATTTTACCACGCTGATTTATTTCGGAATCCCTGCTTGCTAACACATCTTGGTGGCTACTGGATTGTTTACGAGCAATGTAGAGGAAAAATTGGAACCGACAACCAACCAACCTGGTCATTAAACGAAATCCTTTCCAAGTTAATTGTGTTCTTTGTGAGTTACGTCAACTGGAGCTTTTTGTTGAGTGGACTTTCACTACATCTTTCATTAGGACTTTTACTCAAGAGTCATTGCATGCGAGGCTACGTTTCTTTTGCAGGTCACCACATTCTGGAAAATACGCGACGAAATTTGATCTACACATCTTGTCGAATTTACAGGGAAATCCAAGTGATGGCTACAGAGTATCGTCGAATTTATTCTCGATACATGACAGCTAATGTCTTGCTCTCCATTGCTGTAATTCACACGATTAGTTTGTACTCTTGTTTGAGTCTTGGTCTAGAGTTACCATTACCAATGATTTTACTGTTTGCAACCGTAGCGTTAGATAGCGGGTTTGTGGTTGTGTTAATGTACACTAGTTTAGCAAATGTGTTTCGAACGTCGAAACTTGTTTTGGAAAGGGACCTTAAAACCGGAGGTAAAGTTATGCTCCAAACATCGCCATGGTTTAAACGGTACCTCCAATCAT
>JAITYZ010003779.1:0-10414 GCA_027744595.1 Paronellides praefectus
TCTACGTAGGTTTCCGCCTACCTTAATTGGATTACGAAAATAGTTGTAGAGGAGACAGCAGTAGGGACAGATCAAGTCGCATCAAATACAAGCAGAACAGCGTTTTAAATAGCAAATCCGTGTTAATTATAAAAGTATTAATGTTTAATGAACACTTTCTCACAATACCCCAACCTAACAGTTTTTTCTATTTTTTAAGTATAATATTGGAACTTTTCGACGGATGTTCATTGTATTGATGTAGATTATCTTGATTTAGGTTATACCATAACTTTAGCATATTTTGAACAAACATAGATGAATAATGAAGAAAAAATAGCATGGTGGGGCATAATAGGAAAGGACACTTGAATGATTTAAATGTATTTTTATTCTTGAATTTCAAATTGATCAAGACACTAAAACAGTTTTGTTTTATAAAAATTAAAAAGATCATCATCATTAAAGTAATTTGTCAAACTTTTTAATTGTTCTCCTTGCAATAATATATAAATATTTTGGCATAAAATATAATATAATATAAGTTCGCATAAAAACTATCTGATGATAACATTTAATTTCATGTTGAAGCATCAAAAGTTTGAAAGGTCTTCAATCAATCAAAATTCCATAATGAGAATTACGGTTTGATTGAAGTTGAAATACGAAACCTGTACGACTGCAGTGCATTTAATAATGTTCAAGTTTCATGCAAATGTACTTTAAAAAATTACAACGCAATTAAATTGCCGTTTCGAAGCAATTTAAAATTTAGAATTAGGTATGTATTATGTTTGTAATTAATAATTGCTAATTATCCATAAACAATAAAAACCGCATGCAAAGACATTTGTTAAGGGGTTGATGATGCCATTCTCTTTGTTCAGCAGGTATTTATAATTAATAATTACGGTAAATGTACAATATTGAATATAGTGTAAAGTTTACACTGTAAACTACAAACTAATGCAATACATGCACACAAACAAACATGCACCCTGCCATTGCATTGCACTTTTACCTTCAGTCTGTCTGTCTGTACCACAGAGATCTGTATGCCACCAAACGTAAACAGCCTACGTCATAAAAACATATGATATGTACATTTGATTGTGTATCTGAGGTTTGTTTGTGTACCAATTTTTAATACATTTTAAATGTAAAACTTTAAACTGTTAATTAATTAATTTTTGATCTGATAAGTATGCGCATAGAGTACACACATTAAATTATGGACCACTCATTTCACTGAATTTATGTAACTTTATCAATGTATTTATTTGTATGTTTACACATCCATACCAGGCTGCTATTACCAGCATGAAGCCGTGCATTTAAAAAAAATCTTAACAACAATTGTTGAATGTGGTCCACATGTCACATGTCACCTACATTGCATTAGAAATTAAGAACAGGTATGTCAGTCATTGTTGACAGTCATTACTTTAAAGTTTCCAAAACAAACTCATTTAATTATTCAATGACACAACTTTTATTTTTTTGGTAATTTCAATTCACAATTAAAATTGGTTCACGTGTCTATAGATTTAAAGGAATTGAGAAGTCAAAATGGATAGTGAAACCTCATTGTCTTCCTTGGGGCCAACCTCTTATATTTTTCATGATAATGAAGTTGAGGTCAAAATTGAAATGGAGGAGGAAGAAGAGACAACGACCGGTGATGTTGAAGATTTAATGTTGCTACATGACCACGAAGGTAATTGCAATACTACGGAGGGATACCTACCTCACCCAAACTTGGAGGAGGGGGAAGGTCAAGATAATAATATCACTTTAGTGGATCCAATGGAAATTGAAACAACGATAGTTTCAAGCACCGTGGATGTCATGCCAAGTCCTGAAGTGACCCTTCAAGCAAAATATCCAAACAAAAAACAGTTCACCTTGGAAATGGAAAAGAATATTCAGGATATCATCAATGAATGTATTAGTGTGCTACAAAAGGATCCCAGGGAGTATCAACCATTCTACCTCCGCATTTTTAAGTACACAACCATTGGCGAAAAAATTGGATTCATAAAATCAGGAAAAGAGGTTGACTCCTTGTGGCAAAAATACGACGACTTTGCAAAAAGTCAATTCCAAAAGTGGGAAAGTGAAGGTTACCTGCTTTTTAATGGCGAATACTCTCCATATTTAAACTATGTGCTGACAAAGAAAGTTATCATCAGTGGTCAGGTCATTCCTCTTAAACAAAACAAACAAGAGAGAAGGAATGAAACATTCAAAAAGTTGGGCTCCATGGTAAAAAGTTTTCATAAAAAATGGACACAAACTGGAGTATCATCGTATCAGGAAATTCGAGATAATTTGAAATATAGACTGGAATTTTTTGAATGCGTGAAGCATATCACATATCCGGGTGACACGGTAACAATAAATAATCACTGGAGTATGTTAATAAATGGTTTTTCAAAGACTGTGGATGAAAAGGAATGTAAGCCAAATTTACCCGTGGCTGTGAAAAGATGCTCAAGGGAGCGTAAACGTCCGATACGATTTGAACCAATAATTGAGTTTAGCACGAGGAAGCCAAAAGGGGTAGTGGAAATAGTAGCAAAGAAGAAGCTGCTGAGTGCGGTGACACCTAATAAAGCGAAAGAATCTGTCGAAGATAGTAATAAGGTGACTGGTGGAAATTCTGCTGAAGATGAGGAGATGAAGACGAGAGAAGAAAATCAGGACCATGATGAACCAAAACTTAAAAAGAAAAAAAGGAATAAATCTACTTCAGATATGAGTCTATCCTGCCCCACCAAAAGAGCTATAGATGGAGGTCAGTGTCCGTACTGCCCAAAATACATGCAGTGGCGACTCCAACGCCATATCCTAGAGGTACACTGTAGATCTGACAGAAAAAATAAACCAAGAGCAGACCTGCAAAATATGACAGCAGACGGGAAGCGAGAATTCCGGAAGATACAAGCGAAAAGATACAGGGCGGATATGACGCCAGAAGAAGCCGAACAAGTGAAGCGTTACCACAGAGAAAAATATTTGGCAAATTTAGCCAAAATGAGTGCGGAGGAGAGGCTGGACTTCAAGGCAAAGCGTAGATTTTATGAGTTGCAAAGAAGGCTGAAAAATCAAGATTTATCGGAGGAGGAGAAGGAGAGGCGAAGAACCATAAATTATGTAAAAAAGCAGGCATATTTGGCGTCAAAGCCAAAGGAATGGTTGGAAGAAAAGGAGGAGAAAAGGAAACAA
Organism: Paronellides praefectus; assembly: GCA_027744595.1. Classification (NCBI taxonomy): domain Eukaryota; kingdom Metazoa; phylum Arthropoda; class Collembola; order Entomobryomorpha; family Paronellidae; genus Paronellides; species Paronellides praefectus. The sequence continues at coordinate 3,208 of JAITYZ010003779.1, forward strand.
CGAGTAAAGGAAAAGGTGTGGTCCATGACAGATGAGCAAAGGGAGGAGGTATATATGGATATTTCAAAATATAAATACTGATGTATGATATTTAAAATATCTTTAAAACATTTTAAAACTTTACGTGTTTTTAAATTCGCAGAGGAGAAAAAAACATCGGGATTACATCAACAACTTAACTGGTGAAAAACTACAACGATACAGGGAAAGCATGAGACGAGGACTCAGAAAATATTTGACCCGTCTTAAAAAAGAAGATCCCCAAGAATACTGGAATAAAACAACAGGAGGGCTTAAGAAAAGATGGAAAGACTGGCTAAAATATCAAAGGCAAGAAGTCATCCAACAGAATATTATGCGAATTATTTTTGCAAGTATGGATACCATAGTATCCACATATGCGAAAAGATTACACTTTATTATGAATTTGATAGATTTTCATATTTTGATAGATATAATATTTGTGATTTCTAGAAGTCGTGTTCAAAATGAAAATCCCAGGGACAGGGAAGCTCGCCTTTTGAGATACAGAATAAATCAAGCAAAAAGAAAAGAGAAGCACAAGCTCGAGCAGGAAGGAGCTGGTCAGGATGAAATTAATACAAGACTGAAAATAGTGGAGGAACTTGTGCGAAGTCAGCCTAGACCAGCCAAAGCAAGCGTTTATAAACCAAGAAAAGGAGCTAGAAAACCTCACAATGTGGCCAATGCTAAACTACGACCGCCAAATTGGGATAAAGATGATTCCACAGGACAACCCCCACCAGTTCGTAAACTTTATTTAGGGAAACGGAGAGGTAGACCAAAAAAGGAGGTACCTCTAATACTGGAACCAGCAGCAGCAGCGCCTCAGAATGTAGAAGTTGTTGCCCTACCACCAGCACCTTCACAACAACCCTTGGTAACTATATTAACACCTTTTCGCCAAGTAACTTTGCCAATTGCGCAGTCACAACAACAACAACAGTTACAGCCACAAATGCAACAGCCTATCATAACCCTAGTCCAACCAACAAGTATTACTTTTCAAGTAATATCTTCAAGCAATGTAAACTCAACTTCCCAGGAAACATTTACGCTTGATGGTACAATACATCATATTTCAGCTTGCAGTGGGAGTAACTATGATAATAATTTAGATTCCAGTCATTACACCACAAGCCAACTCACTCAATATACCAATGGTAGTTTCGTCGAGACAGTCCCAGTCACGATGGTATCAACTGATTCAACAATTTTGTTCTCACCTGTGATAACGACGACAACCATACAAATGTCAGATATTTTTGCTTCACCTAACCCTGCAGAAGCCATTCCACAAGAAGCTCAAATTTTGGAGTTGGAGATTCCGATTGATACTGAACTTATTGTGAGAACAGATGACACCACCATACTTGAGCCCGAGCCAGAACCTGAAGATGAACCTGGACCAGAGCCCGACAATGAGTTAGAACAAGATTTAATACATGAACCTGTAGGTGAATCAGAGCAAAAAGCAGAACCTGTAGGATTACATGAACCAGTAGAACCTGTAGGATTACATGAACCAGCAGAACTTACGGTAGTGGTGGAACAAAAGCCATGTCCACCATCAAGACAAGCTGGAATTTGTGATGAGTGTGGTAATTGCAACATCTATATAAATATATATTAGGCTTGTTGTAACTTGAATTAATTTACTATTGTTAATTATTTTTAGTATTTTTTACTTAGTATTTGTTTCGAATATGTGTTTTAGGTAAATCTTTTACTACCAACTTTAGTCTTCAAGTTCACAAACATATTGCACATCCCGCTGATCCATCCATCCTCATCTGTCCCAAATGCCAGATTTCTTGCTCCAGCACAGTTACACTATGGAACCACTTTGTCGCGTACCATTTAGAAGACGTTGATGCATTTCCCGAGGAACATTTCCCCAAGAAAAGGGAACTCCTACCCAAAAGACCCAAAACGGAGCCTTATGTTCAGAAACGATTTGACCCCAATATTATCAATGGCTGTGAACATTGTGGAAAGAAATTTGTTCAAAAGTGTACCTTGGATGATCACATTCGTAGAGTTCATGAAGGCAAAGGTCATTACTGTGATTTGTGTGGCAGGGATCAACAATCTGCTGCAAAGCTATGGCGACACAAAGTTGAGCGCCATGATATGATGGACCTCAAACCTCCTGACGGAGTGCCAGCGGTGACGTGCAAATATTGTGGAGAAATTGTAATGCGAGGATATGAGAAACACGTCCAGAAACGCCATCCCGAAGAAATTGCAGATTTCCATCAGTGGTACGTTCCTGAACTGGGTACAGCTCCGAAACGACACATTCCTGTAACAAAAGTGAAATGTCCACAATGCCCTTCAATACTCAGTTCTAAATTACTCAATCGACACATCAAACAGATACATATGGACAGACCCAAGCATCCTTGTCCCGAATGTGGATTTCAGTTTAAAAGGTTGGATCACATGAGAAAGCACTATCGTGACCAGCACGCCTTGGCCGGCATTGAAAAGAGGTTGGAAGCCAAGCAATTCATAAAAGTGCTTAATGAAAGGCATTTTTCTGCGATTTGTCTTCTTTGCCACACGGATTTACCTGCACGGACTACAGTTCGAGCCCATTTTGTGCAAGCCCATCACGAAATATTTGAACAATGTCAAGTTGCTTCCTTGCCAATTTTTGAGTGTCAAATTTGCGAGGAAAAATTTTCCAAGGAGCTGCAACTAAAAAATCACATGGAGAAGGCTCATCCCGACAAAGTGTATCCATGCCAACACTGTGGAATACTTAAATACAGCGAAGAAGAATTGAAGAAACATGAAATTAGTCACAGGAAAAATGAGGTTTTGAGGAAGAAAAGGCGGGGAATTTGTGAGCTTTGCGATTTCGACTGTCGTGCTAGCATTCCATTTAATATTGCTGGTATGGAAGTAGGAATAGGAGAAATGTTCAAACTTCTCAGACAACATGTGCAATCTCAGCATCCAGACAATTTTTTACCATGTCCAAATGAAAACTGCTTAAAATATGGGATAAATCCTGTGGATTTTCGAAATCATTTAGCAAAGTGCCAGAAACGTTGGGTAGTCAAAAGTAAACAATTTGTGGAGGAAACTGTGGCGCGTATTTGGGTTTACTGTCCAAAGTGTAGGATTTCCATTCGGTTGTATCTGCTCCATAAGCATTTGATTTCGGCGCATAAGATGCAGTCAAATAAGGAATATGCTTGTGAGCAGTGTGTAGGACTAGTGTTCAAAAACCAAAAATATTATGTGGCTCATATGCACCTGGTTCATCAACTTCCGGTAAATATTTTTTTTAATAAAAAATAATGCCTAATTAAAATTTGTCCATTTAAAAAGAATTGCTGTATAAAAGTATGAGTTTTATTATTATTTCTCACAGTTTGATGAACTCCTGGATTTGGCACCTGAAAGGACTTTCAAACTGAAAACAGGAGGCAGACCCAGAGGCACCATGCTTTTAAATTTGGCATCCAAAAAGAAGGGAAATCATAGTTCAAAGAGATTTATACAAGAATCCAGTGAAGATGAGGAAACAGAATTTTGTGACAATGAAGAAGACGTCGATTGGAATGAAAGAAATGTGTTGGACGATGACATGGAAAACAATAATGAATTAGGCTGTTCCCGGGAAATCGTAGAAACCAAAAACAGATTGAAAAGAGGAAAAACTGGAAAAATACGAAAAATCAGGAAATACAGAGAAGTTGAAATACCACAACTGAAAAGTCGGAGAGGCAGGAAACCAAAGTTGGATAAAAAATTTAAGGAAGTATTTGCTGAGCCGTATATGGATTTGGAAAGAGAGAAAAAACTGGTTGTCCGTGTGGAGCGAATGTCAGATGATCTGATGAACTTTTACCTTGCCAGACAGATTGTTATCAAAGTCGAGCCTGAAGATTAATACATTAAGTTTGTAAGCTTTTAGGTTCGTGATGTATTAAAACTGTTGTTAACCTGTTTATGCGAGTTTGGTAATTTTCAATACATACACTTACTTATGTATCTATTTATTGACCAGTACGTTTTTTCTTTCAATAAAATTTGTTAATCGAAAATTTCGATTCTAAATCGCAATTTAGAAAAAGTATATAGTTTGCATATAACATTTTTATTTCAGTTATATTTTAGTGCAATTGATTACCTAATTTGGTTTGGTACTCGAAGACTTCGGGTCGAAGTAATTCATACTCTTCAATAAATCGTTTCTTTCTGTCAAAAGCAAATCGTACAGTGACCACGCAAATTCTCACGATACCCCACATAAATGTACACTCAAGGAAAATAGTTTTCACCATTAGTAGAAGAACTATTTTACCAATCTTATGTTAAGATTTTCATATAATCTAACTAAAATTATTACTTTAATAAAAATGAACTATCCAATAATAATATATCTTTACATAATAATAAAAAACTTGGAGATCCGCGTATTGTACTGCAATATAAGTATAAATACATGCATGTATACAATCAGAATTTACAACTAATTCTTGTGGTGACTGACTAACAATAGATACTTTAAAATGATTTTTAAAAACGAACCCCACCCTAATTATAGGGCATCATTCTTGACACTTTTCATTTTACTGCATGATCATAATCTCTACTTGTCCGCATTTTATTGCAATCTTGAACCTTGACTCTCCTCAGGGTTTTTTCCTCTTAATACATTTTACATAGGTATTCATATTCATAAAATATTGATTGATGTCACACGGTTATTGTAATGCAGGAAATTGTAGTTGCTCATTGTTTTTCTTTTTCAAAGTGTGATATGTACTTAAAGGTAACAAAAGATAAATAAGTTTGTCATTGGGCATTATGTTTTGTTTTTATTTACCACTTCAAAATTTACAATATTTATCCATGTGCTTTTTCAAGCGCGATTTTAAAGGAAACACTTTCTCGCACGCTGGGCATGGATACGCAATCTTAGGCCCAATAAAGTCCGGTCTGTTCTCATATACCGTTCTCCGCCATTTCTCCTCCTCACTCAGTGCAGGTACCTTATCCTTATGCGCAGTTTTCCTATGTCTTGTTAAACTCTTTTGATATTTGTAACGAATCTCACAAAATTCACACTGATACATCATCTGTCCCTCCTGCTGATGAACTCTTTGTGTATGATGATTTAATTGAGTTGAATTTAAAAAAGCCTTTCCACAAATATTACATAAAAACGGTCTAGTATTTGTATGACTTCGCAGGTGCGTCCAATACTTGTGCCCATCCCTCCAGTTGAACTGCTTGTTACAAATTGGACAATATCGAAATCGCATAAGCTCTCTTTGATGCATCCGCTCTATGTGACCTCGAACTGCGCGCGCAGACAAAAATATTTCCGGACATTGTGGACAGTTAAACTGTTTCCTCTGATCTTTAGGCAGGTGGGTGAGCTCATGAGCGTGAAGATTTGGAAAAGAATTCTTTTCCTTTCCGCAATGCCTACAAATTAACTTCCTCTCACTGATATCGTCTTTACATTTTATTTTGAATGGAGGATTGCCGAATGATTTCTTTTCATCATCATTTTTATGAAGCCACATGTGGGACTCCACGTGATTTGGATTCCCAGCTTTTAGTGGCTTCCAGCAACTGGGACAAATGGACGGACAGCGTGGGTGGTATTTACTATTCAGAAGGTGTTTCCGTAAATCAAATCCATTTGTAAATGAAGAAATTTCACAGCACTCACTGAACGGGCATCTACGGGATTTTCCTCCATAACTATTATTATTATTGGATGCTATCAGTTTTTTAGTTCCATTCTCACTTCCCCCCAAATGACAACTTTTGACATGATCCTTGAATTCCATCAAGGCATTATAGTCAGTTCCTTCGATGACCGTAGCACAATTTGGTTCTTGACATGATAGATTTTCTCCGTACGAAAATTTGAGGAAGGTGTACTTGTACAGCAGAAGGTCTTCCTGCAAAAGGGAAAAATATTCGCAGGTCGTAATTTTGATTTCACCACCTTTCTGTTTTTGCACACTTTTATTAAATTTTTTCAACGCTAGTTTCCGTGGTGGTCCTTCTTCACAATTCTTCTGTTCCTGTTCGTTTTTATGATACCATTTGTGACGGCGATACAAATCAGCAACATGTTTCACTGGTTTCCAGCACTGCTCGCAAACAACAGTTTCCATGGAATGGCCTTGTGGATAAAGGAGATGACTGCGGAGGGCAACACCATCCCGCAAAATTGCTGAACAGAGAGGGCAACTTCTTTCAAATATCGACCTTTCATGTGACTGGGAAAAGTGTTTTAAGTCAATGTGAACTTTCATTTTTTCAAACAAGCTATACCAATCGGGGTCCTGAATTATCGTCAAACACCCAGGTTCTTGGCAAGTGAATTGAGTACCACCAAGAGAAACTTGGATAAGGGTAAATTTGCAAAGTAATGTGTCTTTGTTAATGAGGTAGAAAAGTGTGTTGGGGTTTAATGGTGTTGCTTTACTAGTAATGGGATTCTTTAGTGACGGTTGTTGAGAAGACAAAAGTATAGTGTCGTCCTCTGCTACAGTTGAAGGTGGTGTGTTTGTTATGTTACATATTTTCCGTTTACGGGACTTGCTTTTGGAGATTTTGTTGATAGACTTTTTTGCTTTAAGATTGATAGATATTTTTGATCTTTGTCTTGATTTTGACAGTACACTTGTTGTCTTGACAATTTCTTTTGTTGAAGAATATTTTTGCGTCGTCTCCACTTTTTCCTGGCTCCTCACATGATCTCCTACTTTACTCGGCGGTTTATCTTCTTTCTTTCGATGAAGTTTCAAGTTTTCAAGATACACAACCTTTGCAGGAGGCCCTCCCACTGTTTCTGCTTTCTCTTGCTCATTCTTATGTGACCACTTATGAACACGGTAATTACTCGCCACATTTCTAATCGGCTTCAAGCAATCCTCACAAATCACAGTTTCTATCAAATGTCCTTCAAGCAGGAGCAGATGGTTTCGAAACGGTGGACCTTGATTTAATTTACTTGGACACAACGGACATGAGCGAACTAGACTTGCTTGGCTGACTTTTTTGCATTTGAGGGAATGTTTGCTTTCAATATGCTCACGAATCTTCTGGAATAGAATGTGCCAATTTGGGTTTCTAAAGCGTGTTGAACATTCAGGTTCCTGGCAAGCAAACTCGGTGTATCCATGAAAAACTTTAATTAAAG
>JAITYZ010003780.1:0-10028 GCA_027744595.1 Paronellides praefectus
CTGCATAATAAATATTATCATTATATATATTATTATATATTACCCTTATATATTAATTCGTGGATTTATTCATTTAAAAAAAACTTGTGATGGTCGTGTCACTTTTGCTGTGTGTAAGCAAAGAAATAAAATAAAAATGTATTCAACGTCGGTTCAAAAAAAAAACAATCGTGCTGTTTACTACTCCTGCTTTTATTTTTTTTGCATTATTTATTTATTATTATTGCTGCTGCATAATATGCAATTCAACAGTCGTAATTGCTACGTCGCTCATTGATTTTTACGATTTGTCAGTCTTGAGTGTTTCATTTCATATCATGCCATTTTGCATCAATAAGGAACTGGTCATACAAAGTTATTGAACAAAACGATACAATAATGGTAAAAAACATGTTATTCATATTTATTAATGTTGTAGTCACGCCGTGCACAACAATCATTACATAATGGTTCATAAAAAAAGATAAAAAGACGTGGGTGCACACACGCAAGGATTCATGACAACTCTATAACAAACTTGTTGAAACATTTTAACGTTGACGAAGTGTAGAGATTTGAAAATTTGTAAGATCCAAATTAAGTAGATAAGTTCCAGATGTCATAAAAATCCCATTTCCGGCATAGCCACACGAATGCTTCCTTTTCCTAAATGTATAAACATGCCTACATCCTACATAACAACGTAACTTAATTTACCCACCTAGCTTGCTACCATCCATACTTTTATGATGTTTATGAAGCGTTAATTGTTATTGTAATATTGTGAATTAAAAAATAGTGCTGCAAGGAAGGACTGTCATATCCAGTTTTCGATGAAGAAGATTAAATAAAGTGTCTTTTGCGTACAATGCATCGCAAGAAAATACTTTTACGAAATTAATGTAGCCATTCCTTTTTTTACCCCCTCTAGAAGCACATTTCATTGCATTATAATAACCCTTTTTTATGTAAGGCACCTCGTACAATGTTTGAAAACGTTTGGTTCAAGTATTTATATACGCGCGAAACAACGTGAACTTTCCAACAAATGGACTGACCCTACAAAAAAACCATAATAATAACTTATGCTCACGATGTTGACGTTGTCCTCCGTAAAGATTAAAAGTCCACTTGAGTTATGCTTAATGATTTTTTAAACAAGCTATTTGTTGGCAAAAATAAATGTAATTATCTCTTTCACTATCTCTTAATGCATCGCATTCAATTTAAAGGTACGAACAAACATTTCTAATTAGCATGCGATATAATAATAAAATTAATTAGCAGTAAAAATTCAAGCGTAGATAAAACAACTCACAATCAGAAACTTAGGTATGCTACTACACCAGATGTCTTGCGATATGCTATAGAAAAGTGTGGCATAATGGAAAAAAGACGCATACATTTTGTCGTTCAATTTTTTTATTAATTTCTTCTTCATAAATACACATACATAACTTACTTGAGGAGCCAAATGGTGACGATAATGAGACACTTTGTATTGTCAACGAAGCAATTCGCAATAAATTAATGGTATCACTTGTCGCCGTCTCTTCTGTCATAATTACGTTAACTAATTAGTAATGTGACTGGACTCCGCTAAGAACATTGTAAGTACCATCCAGACAAGAAGGGTAGAAAAAAAGAGCCGCACATTGATTGCCAGTTTTTTGTAGGGAGTAGAATTGATATAGCTATATAAGCACGCCATATTATGAGACGCTTGTCGACCCTGGGATAATAACTCTTAAAAAGACCATTCCACTCTCACAACCATATTATCAGCTAAGGAGGGAAACACCATAAACATTTTATAATGCTAATCAGGATCACATGTTTCAAGATATATATTTTTTTCTTAACAACACACATACCACATTAATATGTTATTCAAGAAGACTGCAGAGGACCCAGCTTTATTTTCCTTCTGCTCTTTCTCTCTCACACACACACATCTTTTCCTAAATGGTTACTCATGCCCTCCTAAATATGTATTTAGTTAATGTTAAATGCACATGTCATAAGTGGTAATACCAAGGAATCTCAACTACAAAAATGCATATAAAAACATTAGTTTTCTTAAGGACTCAAAAGAGAGAGAGAAAAAAAAAGTACAAAACAAGAGAAGCTTAAGAAATAATAATATTTTGTAGCTCATCTCCATAGCTCCATTTTCATTTCGCATGTAGCATTCTTCACAAGTAAGATAATTCATTGCCTTCATCATCATACATTACATCACAATAGATAAATGTATAGATACATATATGGCATCATGGAAGGAAAAAAGGAATATTTACGTTGAGCATGATCAGAGGAGACATGGTTCCTTTGCTTAAGCAAACGTTAGTGTTTTTCTTCTCCGTGTGTTTTTTTCCTTCTTCTTGAGAGATTCTCTCTCTCTCTTCCTCTTCTACTCTCTCGTGTTTGTGTAGTATGTGTATACTTTTTTTGAATGAATCTCGCAGCTTATACTCTACTATTTACTAACCGAAAACTTGAGTAATGTGGTGGAAATAAATACAGATTAAAGAATGTAACTCGTTGTTAGCCCAACATAAATTAACAAGGATAGATTAACATGATGGGGAAAAAGCGCCGCAAATGTTTTCGTTGGCTCGTCGAGAAGTCGCACACTCGTTCAAGCGAAACCAATTTCCTTCTTCTTTAAGACAAACTACTTCTTTGAAACGATGCGACTTTTTTTCTATTCTAAACTCTGTCTGCTCCTTTGCTCTTTTCACTCTCCATAATATTAGCACTATCAGCAGCAGCAGCAGTTGTAGTAGTAGTTCAACTGTTATGTATTGAAATGGTGTTACGTCTCCTCAACTAAATACGTGGACTATTTTTTCCTCTCAACTTGTATATAGGTACATAGGTATATGTATATATTTAGGGCATGTAATATTATATAAAAGCAATATTTGTAGACTTATGTGTTTGATTATATAACTCTCTCCCTCTCTTGTCTCTCTAAAAAATTAATGTGCATAATAATATGCTTAAGTGAAGCATCAACAGTAGTGGCGTAGATTTCCACATTAAATGGATCATTTTCAAAGACTCTTTCAGAATGTAAATATTGCATTTTTCACGACAACATTTCACGGGAGGAGAAAAGTATGAACAAAGTTTTTTTCTTTCTTCATTTGTAGCAGTCTGACAATAAGTGCAAAGCCAACTGAGCGTGTATATTGTATATAAAAGTGCCCAATGTATCACTATAATATGCTACTGCGTTACATGCCAAGAATATTATTATCATTTCCAGCAAGTATGCATCTCGTTTTGATTTCCTTTTTAACACAGCATAATCTGCAATTAATATTAGGGTACGTACATACTTACGTACACTCTCACTCTTTCGCATTCTACCATAAAATGATGGTGAATTACTGTGCATTTATTACAGACATTATTACAGTAATGTAGTGTGTGTGTGTCTGTAAGTCTGTGCTCAAGGCCATTACATTTTGTATAAAAATGACGACGTCAATTTCCTGTTTTTTTTCGTTCCTCTAAAATTAGCCTATGCACACTTTGAAAAATTAAATTCATATAAGATACAAAAATTAGTATCACTTTCCTTTCTACCACATACAACATACTGTACCAGAAAATGTGGGATATATCTCGTTATTGTATCTTTTAAAACTGTGTAAAATTCGGATTTTGACTGAAATTCTCATGTGAGTTATTTATATGCAGTATATTGTGCATATGTGGAGGTATGTATAATTGCCGCTATATAAATGTGTATGCATTAATCTATCCAGTTTTTTAGGAATAAAGTACAACGAAGGTAATGTAATAATAATAATAATATGCATGATGATGATGATGACGTAGATATGTGTAGGTATGTCTTCTGAATCCTGGGCATTTTTTTATGCTGCCTACCCATTTAATTTATAGGTCTCGTATTTCTTCTCCCATAAATATAAATTACCGAGCAAGTCGGTACTTATTATTATTACTTAACTCTCTTACCACAACAATAATAATGATAATAATAATGCATGCCACCAACAAAGTTACCTGCCGTACGTGCAATAGCACAAATACCTTGATGGAACTATTACTATACTTGTATGGCTATTCTGCAAAAGAAACAGCAACAGGCGGCTTCGCTTCTTGTCTGTATTAATTGCAAGGGTAATTTATCATCGTATTTTAACAAAAAACGTGCGCATTCTGCTTGGCCTGGCCTGGCACAACAAATGGCATGGTTAGTTGGCTGGTTAAGAGGTAAAAATTAGCAAATCAAATAGAAAGCTCATTATGAAAAAAATATAATTCTCCATAAAAAATATAAATCCTTTTTAAAAATGCAGAAAGGGTTACATATTACATTACATTATATATACTCTCGTAAGATTATACATTCCAGCAGACCATTCAAATTATGTTAAGTAATCTATTTATTTAAATTTCTTATGTACATACCTGTAACAAAAATTTGTAAATGCTATGCAAAAAATGTATATTACCTATTTGATCTTTGTTACAAAGTGAGCGAGAGAACAAGATATAAAAAAAAAGAATACAAAATAAATAAAAGGCGCATTTACTTGTAAGGTGGTTGGTATAAAATATAATGGATAGAACCATTAAAACATTTTCAAGATAAAAGGGGGGAAAAGAAATGAGAAAATATGGTGACATTTATTGACAATTTAGATGGAAATTGATGTTTGTTGGGGTTGATTCGACAGGTATTAAGCAATAATAAAGATAATGTAATAATAATTATTTTAGCACTGCCGCGCCGCCACAATCATATCATAACCATCTTCATATAATATTCTTTCTCAAATATTTCTTTTTCTTTCAGACTCGCCGCCTCCCTCCCCAGTTGTTCTGCTGGGTTGTGTCTGTGTGTCTGAATGTGTGGATTATACACTCATCTCAAGTGCTCTCAACACTTTAAAAACACGGTCGGTGGACTGTGAACCACTTACTCTACTCCACATGAAAATGATTGTATCATAGTGTGGTACCCATTTATAACACACCAAACTATACTCATCATCATCATTATGCTACATAATATTATTATGTAATATTACCCAATACAAAATATTATACTCCTTTCATATATCATGTGTATTATTACATATATTATGCTTATATATATATGTGTGTACGGATAAGCTAACCGGATCACGGAAGGTAAGACAAGAGTAATTTTTAAGGAAAATTTAAGAGACTTTTATTGGTGTTTGTTGATGCTTATTGCTTATTGTTATACATCCGTGTGCACGGGATATTCACCGACAAAGTGGAATGACGGGGAAAGGAGAGATACACAAATACACACGTCTTATATATAAAAAATAGTAGTGTAGAACTGCATCTTCCAACAGGAATCTTTAGGAATGCATATCATCTTAAATACGTCTCTGTATCTTTCTACACACTACTATCTGTGTTGTGTACAACAACGTGTTCTGCTTCTTCTTCTTCTAAAAGCTTCGTGCATCATTAATTTTTTGATCCTTTTCTTTATATATACCTTACTTAATCTTCTGTCGTCATACGTTACCACCTACCTTATATTCTTGTCCATCTCGTAAGTATATAAGCCCAAAAAAGAAATGAAAGAGTTGAGGTGATTCAACAAAGCCAATAGTAAATACACATGCAGGCATGTATACAATATAGCTGATGATAATAGCTGTTCGCGTGTGTGTCTGTCTGCTCCTTCTTTCTGTCCATATTGCCAAGAGAAAGAAGAAGAACCTTACAAAAATTCCCATTCAGTTTGGACAAGACGCTCATTCCTGAGTTCTTTATCATTACCTTCATGTTACTTTTTTCATATATGTAGGTATGTCCAGACAGACTGATGTTCATTCAGTATGAAAATGAATTGGTATCAACTACAAGATAAAAAAATCCTCCTGTGTATATAGCCATCAAAAAATCTTTGTATTTTTCTTTCAAAATTGTCGGAGATTACAATACATACAATGAAAGTGAGTTGAGTAAAAAGAAGAGTAAATCTATTGCTGCGTAGAGCCACCGATGCACCGCTTTTTTTGTGTGTAAGTGTTCAAAAAAACACCTTTTCCAATTCATACCTGCTGTTTTATGCGTCAAAAAGATGAGATCTTGAAAGTTGATGATTACTTATGTTGAGGAAGCTTCCCATCTTTCATGTGTTGCTGGTTTTATTGCATCATGAAGATTATTACAGGTTACATTAATGTGTACACTATCATCATCATCCTCACTACCACCAACAACATGATATCCGGCAAAGCGCCGCATACAACACAGCAATGCAAAATATATATAAATACTACACATCCCTTTCCATGCTCGACGCACACAAGGCAGCGCAGTGTATATTTTATACAAAACGTCGGCGTTTTATAAGCTGTGCGGTCATCCATACAATCAACAATAAGCCGAGTATGGAAACGTCCAACAAAATATCGTGTTAATGCAACAACTGTATCAAGAGGACACCTCGCAATATGTCAGTATCTCCAGAAATTAAAAAAGAAAATGTTGCATTTTACTCTTCCAGCCCTTTTTCTCTCCACTATACTCAAATGAATGCATCATGTATTAAATATGCAGCATATTGTGTATTTATATACCTACCTATTTTTTTGTCTTCATTGTTGCTCATTTTCTTCCGAAGGAGCCACTTGCACCATCAAGGAAACATTTTGAAACCGACAAGAGCATAAAAAATAATACATTTTTATGTTTCCGTACTGTACAAAGTATATTATGTGATGGGTACATAATATAGAACATAGTAGTCTCCTCTGTTATGTGTGTATTTATTGTAGATTATAATGATGACGAATAATGGAATCGCACGTATATGACTCGGGGTATGATATTATGATGAGCCAGTTGATGATGATGAGAACATGTTGAATGGAAAAAGAGGTGAGAGGAGTGGTAGAGTAGTGAGTACAGTGGTGCTGCGTGCAAGGAGAGTGCGAGTCACTTCTCTGAAGTGAGTAACTAAAGAGTCGGTCTCTCTTTTCCCAAACTTGTAGCTTGTGTGTGGCCTTTATAGAGATGTAGTCAACTGCTCATCCGACTGTCTTCTTTTTTTCCCCTCCGCCACATCATCATCATGAATAAAAAATTGTAGGTATCTCTAATAAGACTATTATGACGATGAAAAGAGCGTGTTTTCTAATATAAATCTAGTGGGATTTATGCATAGGTATAACATGTTTAGTACATCCATACATGCTCATTCTTGAATCATTATCCTTCCACATCATCAGTGTACAAGATAGGAAGATATGATATAATATATATGTACATATGTTCATATATTCAGTCTGCTTTCCTGGCTTACTTAAATCTTGATATGTGAGCAACTAAGTGGATTGAAAGAGTTAAGCTGGGTTTACTTACGTGTATACCTATATAAGTATTTCGTACGATTTTTGAATAAGGTAGGGAGGGAGAGAGAGAGAGAGAGATCTATCATTGTATACATATTATATAATCATAATAATAATAATAAAAATACTGGTGTTGTTCGAACCTCTTTTCCATGTGTGATGCGGCATCAGAAGCTCCTCGTCGGCTCGCTTTTCCCTGTAATTACCTCTAATCATTTCCCTTCCACAAAGGAAAGCCGATATGTACATATTGGGCATTCAAAATTCAACTCACTCACACACACACACAATTCAATATAATAATATGTATGTATGCATATGATAAATTTGTGATCTTTTCCTTTTCTATTATTTTACAACGTATTTACTTCGTGTTTCATTTTGTCTTGTACGTAAAAAAACATGATATGAATAATATAAGTGTTTATATTTATCAGCTTATGTACATTATAAATAATATACAATAAATTGTGTACAACAAAAAACATGTACTCCATACTTGCATGTACCTATATTATTCCTATGTGTATTATGCACTAAGAAAGTATGCAATGCATATTTTTTTGGTACATATAAATATTTCACGACAAACAGCAATTTTAATATCCTGCAGAAAATGGGAATACATAAAATACCACCTCACCGTTGCTTTTTTTTATTATGCACTTTTTTACTCCATTAAATAGATTTATCATACAAAAAAATGCACATTACACACACATCATTAATAGGCATATGTGCATGTGCGCATTCCTTACTTTATCCTCAGTACAGACATGTCTATTTATGAATTTAAGCAGAAATTTCTTTGAATAATCGAATAATGCAATTTAACATTTTTTTACTGGGTGACTTACAATTTGTACATTTTGAATCGTGTGCATAATTTAATAATAAAAATAAAAAAAGCATCGATTGAACCAACAAAATGTTTGAAGACTTCTGCTACAAAAAAATTATAGTACAAACAAAAGGCAAATAATAATTTAAAAGTGTATTTTTTACTACAAAGTATTGTAAGCCATTATTATCGTAAGTAGCTGAATAAATAATGGAGCGGAAGGACAACCACTGTTTCAAGAATTAATTTTCATGAAGACGCCAATTCCTATTATGTATGTATATTTGTGTGTCTTTTTCTTTCCAAAAGTATTGTTTTGTGATGTGAAGAAATGCATGAATGTAATATAAATACCATTTCATGCAGATTACCACGTTCTTTTTTTGCTTCTCGTCCAAAAAAAATGAAGAAAATTGAGTTGTTGTAAACAACAACGGTTCGACACTGATGATGATGACACATGGGGTGAGAGCGGAAGCTTTGATAGTCATGTTTATATTTATGCTGTTCTCAACATGCGTGCTTAATTTTTTTTGCTACTCATTTCAATTCATGATTATTATTACTATTTACATTTTTGCCACAAAAAAATAGATACAACAACAATGACTAAATCATGACTTTTATTTATTGAGACATCTTTATATTGTTCCCCACACAATTTTTGATAATGATAAAAAAATATCCCAGGTCTATCATCTGCCTTTTGGCTTTAATACCAATCCTCTCTCATTTAAAAATCATATTTACAGAGAGATAAACAGAGAAAAAAATAATATACAACATTGAATAAAATGACATTGTTCAATCAGTAATTTAAAGTTGTAGTAGCAGCGGTAGGAAAAAAAATGTTTTTATATACTTTCAGTCTGCACAGAGTAGACAAATTGAAATGCTCATGTCATGTAATGTATCATAAAAGGATGATGATGAAGTTGATTGTGTAATCGTACCGCTGCTGCTCCTCTGCCACTGCTGGGGAGAGACATAATGGCGTTGCGGTCGGTTTCATCTATTTTGATGTATAACTTCATTTTCCAATTCGGGATTGGAACAAATAACATCACAATAATGATAATGATGATGATAATGCATGGTTGACTTTACAAGTTCATTTCCCATGTCAATACACGATAGACATTTATTATTATTTTTTGAACCGCATGCAACTAAATAGCCTGCTGACAGGATGAACCATAACAATTCACATACACAGTCGGATCATCATGGTAAGATGATGATAATGACTAGCGTCATTTGCTCTGCTGGATTACTATGGAAGACGGAACTATGTGTATCAAGATAAAGTTTTTTTTCTTCTATTCAATGAGCTTATATTCTTATTAAAATTAAGACATCTCTGATCCAAAGTCCATAATAAAATGCTGCTAAACATAACAAATAAGTTAATCAAATGTTTAATTATTTGTATATAAATCGGTTAATATTTCTACCATGCCAATTAAGTGTTTATTCCAATTTTCTTATTAATAATTGATTGTTTTCAAATCTATAATAAATAGGTAATAATAAATAATAAGAGTAAATTAATTTTGCACTTGGCCAAGTAAAAAGTATCACTCACTCCTTACTTTGCTACCTTGACTCATATATTCGTTGAAAGGAGGGTCAATAATTTTTTCCTGTCATCATCTCGTCACATTTTGAGCGAGCGTCAGATACAACGACTTTCATGAATCTATCATGAATACGCCCATCATATTTGTGATTTGCTGAGTTGCAATTGTGAAATAGTATTTGGCGTTATATGAACCATTTCGTTAAAAAAAATTACCCTGCATTACCGTTTGAGCCAGCAGCAG
>JAITYZ010003781.1:0-12562 GCA_027744595.1 Paronellides praefectus
TTATTTTTTTTAAATATGTCTCTCGGCGAGGTTTTTGCCATCAAGTGTATACCTTTATCAGTGTGCTATCCAGAAATTCACAAATAAACGCCGAGTTCTTCTAAAACCCGCCACTGCTCACTCCACCCCATCAATTCTGTTGTGCTTGTACAGCGTATATAAAGCTACAGCTTGCATATATGTATTTTTCAAATTTTTTAATTCAAATCTTAAATTTGCCCATTTTTTTCATCCCCGGAAGTGAAAGAATGGAGCATTTAATAGTCACATTCGTGTTCAGGATGTCAAACTACATGACCACACAAATTTTCAGCTCTCGACTCGTAAGTTTACCAATTTTCATTCATCCCCCGGCCAAGGAATGGGCGTAGAAATTTTTAATTATCACATTCGTTGTCAGGGTCCTTAATAATGTTGGTACACTGAATTTCAGGTCATTTGGATAAGCCATTTTGTTTTGGCCACTAACCAACCAACCCACTAACTTACCAAAGGATTATAGAGATATATTTTGAACTTATTTAGTAATGATAAATTATTGCTAGGCGTGTCTCCAAACAAAGACTGGTTTTATGGAACACACTTTTAATTTATTTCAATTGCTTGCTAAAAAAATGAATTGAAAGTCGGCCACAGTAAACTAAAGCAAACTGCATAAGCGCCATAACCTAATGCTAATGCCGGAGAATCTGCTATACAGATACTATCTGCCAGATATAGAAAAAATTTGGGCCTGGGTATCGAGTATACGGTAGCTTTTTGGTTGGCTGGCCACCGCCCAAGACTCAACCATTTGTAATGTGATGACTAGATCAAGAAACGTTGCAGCTAGGTAAAAGTTATAAAATATATTTGGCCATTACCAAGCAAATTGTTAATATTGCCGTTATTCATATATAGATATACATAGGTCTGTGCGTAAGGAAGTATATATTTGTATTGATTTTCGGTACTCTTCAACGATCGATTTTAACCATTTTGAGTTCAATCCACTATTTATATTGAATCCCATGTAGGTTATAAATTCATGAACGGACGTGATAATTGACTTCAAATAAACCAATATAAATTAATTATTTTTTTAAATCTTCAATGTCAAGTAAATGTCGCATATAATCCTTTTTAATGAATTTGCTTAATTTTCTATAACAGAAATAAAAGCTTTGCTTCGCTTATCATGAGGGCCTCATGTGACAATAAATTGTTATTATTATTATTTGGCATCAGTTATTCGCTCATAGATGTCTTGTTTTAAATTCATTGACAAAAGTGAAAGCTGAATTAAAGTGAAAGCATTATCGTCCTTTTATTGTTTCTTTGCTTAAGTCTACAATTGTATAAATGCGTGTATTTATTATTTTGGAGGACAATAGTTAATTGTCCACAATTTCTAATCTGAAAATTTTAAAGCGTACAAAATTATTTGTCAATCCTTTAATGAGCATTTAAGTTACTTTTAGTAATTGTCATTATGCAAATCGACTTTAAAATTCTTCTGCAATATCTTTAAATTGTTGTTGCTTTTTCCACCACATTGCATAATGATACGGTAGTTTGTTACTGTGAGTGTTACTCTAGGTTGTGTAGGCGTAAGACAGCTGATTCTAAGTTCACCCTGGAAGAATAAACAACTCACGTGTAAAATTCGCACAACATGCATACAAATTGTATGATGTAATATAAATTTCATTAATCAAATTAGCCCAACTCACAACGTGACTGGGCATCGGTATAGGCACGTATTTGACCAATGTATAAGGTAAATAATTAAAAAGGCTTGTAACTAAGCTAATGGACACTGGAACTGATCAGTTTAGAGGTTTGAACCACTATACAATAATGTTTGAAGCGGATTAAATTAAATTAATTCTTACCGATTTATTTAAGTTTGGGAACTTGTGGAAAATTAAATTACTTTAAATCCAATTTTAGAAAACAATTTTTTATAACATTTGTAAAGTTATTTTGTTTTTATGTTATTAAAAACTTGGCTTCATAAACCTCAGATACATAAGTGTGGAAAAGTGGAATTAATGCAGAAAGTTTGATGTTGTATTTGCGACTTATAAAAGAAGGGCTTCGATCAGGGTGGATTTGTGGGTTTTGATTATGACTTACATAACACAATAATCAAATGTAAGCGGATTCATTGCCAAGTTCACATAGACCCACCTCCCAAAATCAAATTAATTATTATGGATTCAATTAAGTTTTGGAAATTGTGTAAAAGTAAATTATTTTAAATTCGATTTGAAAAAAACATTAAACATAGAAACGTAATTTTACTTTTATGTTATAAAAACATTGGATTCCTGACCCTCATCATACATGTAAGTATGCTTGAACAGGGTATAACCCTGTTCAAAAACATTGCACATTTCACACCGAACTACTAGAACCCAGACCTGTCCAGAAAAGTCATCAAACCCGCAAGACTCCATAGTGGAAGATGAAATCTCCAATCAAATTGACATGTTTGTCTGTTCTTCTAGCATTACTTGTAATGGTAACACTTATGGGTAAGTGTGTATTGAAATTAAATGTTTAAAAAAAATAGTTGACAAATATCACCCATCAATATCACTGTTTATTTTATGATTTTCATAGATTCTGCATCAGCAGCGAAAGTTCCACAGTGCAACGAAGCTTGTAGTATAATCCAATTGGAGTTGAGTGATTGCTGCAAGGCTAATGGCTACAGAAATGATGGGGCTTTTTGTTATTCTGGAGTTGCACATTGCAACAATTGCATAAAGACCTCTTGGCGATTAGCACATTCTTGGTGAAAAAAGGCTCCAACTTGAAAACAATATTAATTATAATCGATCAAATATCAAATTATATATATATACCTATATATTTACAATGTAATAAGTTTATCTGATTCTGTCTCTGAGAATGTGTTAGTAAATTTACCTTTTTACTATGAATGAGGCGGAGTAAAAATATGTTGTAAATTTATTGAGGGGAGTTCCACCTTTAGTATATCAGCAAAGTGTACAAAATGAAAATAAGGTTTGTAAAAAAACCAGAAGCTGTTAGTCTTGTCATGTCATCTCGAGCCATTTATGTGGTGGGCAAAATTAGTAAAAATCTGCATGAACAAATCACAGTAAATTTTTTTTGAACCCTGCAAATTCGATGTAGGAAAGTAAGTTATTTACATTATTTTGGCTCGGTTTGGTTGGTAACACAAGACTCAAATGTATAGTCTCATTATTAACTATTCGCCAGAAAAGTTATTGAAAATTTTCCAAATTTCTATGTCCGGCCGTTGTTCAAGCTCTCCTGTCAACATCGTTTTACTGATTGGGTCCAAGCTTGGAATACAAGTACCAGAAGTACCTTGTTATGGAATGACCTCGACCCACACCAAATTTGATCCTCAAACATTGACCTTAGTCTACTTCTATTTCATTTTTTAGTAGTTAAGAAGAACTAAACTGCTTCTAATAAATACATTCGCTGAAAAGGACAAAATAAAAATATACATGGAATTTTGTTATAACTGTTGGGTGTTTAAGGAATATTCTGCGTCATATATAATTTATATGACATAATATGTTTAGTATATACGCTTAACAAAGGGATTTGTTGATAAAAAATAAATAAAATAAAGATAGGTAATCGGAACCTGGCTTTGAGCCCGGTAGAATCTATCGATAGAATACTTTATCTCCTTGGCTTTTTTGATCATTCGATCAACCGTTTTTATTGAATTTTATTGATGAATTTTTTTTCAAAAATAAATACGTCACCGAAAATAATTCAGGTCCAAGTCAATTTTGCATTGTCAGCACATTTAATTTTGCGTTTCCGATGACACAGAGTAAACTGGTATCCTTTCAACATCGTCTTCATATATGCTACTCGTTCATAAACCACCGTTTTCTCCTCTACTTGATTCATTGTCCTTTGTTTAACATAACACACCACTACTTGGAAATCTAAAATGTTTTATTCATCTTCAAACATAATTCGTAGTTGATTTAGGTTTTAAATGAAATATACTTCGTACGTAATTTCCATATTTATTAGTATTCTTAATTGTTTCTACCTATCAGAACAAAATGAAAAAATAATTATTAAGAAAGCAAAAATCATCCGAGTGAAGTTGTATGCAGTTTTACCAATCAGTAATTTCAAAGTTCAAATATGATACCAAGTAGCTGATTACTGAATACATTTGTGGCGAGCATATTTATTTATTTGTTGCAATAGCGGAACATAAATGAGTGACGCTATCTGACTAAAGTTGTAAAACCTATTTTGCGGAAAGTTCTGACGGTATCATTGAATGAAATGTAAATTACATTGCTGATATATTACAATCAAAAACTTTAGTTTACAGCCAGGTTTGGAACCATAAATTAGAAAGATGTTCAAAAGATAAACAGCTCAATACAATATATTTAGTATTGATACAAATTATATTAAAAATGCATTTACTTGGGTTGACGTAGGATTAGGTGCTACACCAAAATATATTACAGTTTTCGATTCCGGGAAAATATTCAATTGAGTTGAATAAATATTATGAATACATAAACATTAATATTAGCTGTGTAAAAAATGTGACTAACATTTTCTAGGAGAGAATAAATCAAAATAAATTATGAATTGGTAATTATAAATCACTTTGCCTGACTACAAAACTACCTGAGAAAGATAAGCGGTGATTAGAAATTAATTCAACGAGTTTCAACGAAACGTAGGTGTTAAAAATTGCAGGTAAACAAGGTAGGAAAATGTGCTCGTGTGAACATACATATAAAAGCAACCAAAAAGTAAAGTTTTGCATTCACAATACCCACACATTTCGTACCGAAACCAGAACCCAGACCTGTCTAAAAAAAATCATCAAAACCTCAAGAGGCCAGAGTGGAAGATGAATTCTCAACTCAAATTTACAATGTTGGCTGTTCTTCTGGCAGTACTTGTAATGGTTGCGCTGATGGGTAAGTTGTACATTGAAACTTCATTTTAATTAGATTATAACATTAAAAATATTTACAATTAATACCAATCTGTATTTTATGATTTTGATAGATTCCGCTTCAGCAGCGCAAGTTTCCCAGTGCAACGAAGTCTGTAATCGAATCCAGAGGGAGCAGAATGAATGCTGCAGGGCTAATGGATACAAAAATTTTGGTGCTCAGTGCCACAATGGAGTAATGTATTGCAATTAAAGGCTTTGGTGATTTGCACATTATTGATGAACAAAATGCTACAATTTGAAAATAATATTAATCAAGTCGATTAAACATCAAATAAGCACAAGATTTTGTTAAAATAAATAATAAATAAAAAGTTGCAAATAAATTATGCCCTTTTGAATTTGTAGCAAAAATTTGATCTGTTGAGGTCCTGATATCAAATATAGCCACTGTCAAAAGATTGTGAGTAAGATTTAGCCAAAGGTAAGATAGGTCAATGGAATTTTCGGTCATGGTCATTTCGACATGCTACTTACTTGGCAACCAATGGTGTTTAAATTTGTTCTGTTGTCAATTACTGAAATTGGGAGTCATTTTCCGTTGAAGCTCAATTCTTACAAGTAAATTGATTCAGAAAAGTCCCTGGGACTAAATCAACTGGTGAATATTTACACACAGCATTCATAAAACTCATTTAATTTACAATAATATTTATACTAGATATAGACTATATCATATAGTCCACCAAACAAACTAACGGACTGCAAAGATTATTTCTACGAATTCCGACATTTCATTGTTTGTTTAAGCGTAACGAAATAATTCATATCTCTATGGTAAATGCACACGAGATTATTGTTTTTCATTATTTTTTATTGATGAATGATGCGATTCGTATCGCTTATCATTAAACGAACAGCATTATTTAAATTAACCTGGCACCCCACGGCTACAAATGTTATCGTTATCATGATTGATCAATATAATTAAATGGGGACCCGTTACAAATTATATCTGCCAGTTAGCTGAAATATTTCTATTTGAACGACCACGAGGACAAAACCTGTCAAGATTTATTAACTAGCCGTTTTAAAGGTAGATATTTCATATAAATGTCACTGACCATTTTACAGATTTATACTCTGACTTTCATTTAAAGTAATGATACACTTACCACTGATTAGTTATCAGTTATGCTATTCTTCTATTTATAGATTTTTTTGATTTTCAAAATTTGTATTGGTGAGCTTTACTTGTGGTTAGAGGACATACAAAACAAAATTTTCCCCTTTGTGACCGAAACCATATTATTGCCTACGCAAGTTTTATTTATTATTGATGTTTTGCTGTGTCGCATATTATCATTTCTTCTTCTTTAAAAATACATTATAAATAGTTTTGTATTATGGTAGGTAATACATACCGTAGGTATATGAACTTCATATTATGAAGCAGTAAATACGCGTTTATGTTACAGGCTACTACGAGAATGCACTTTGGTCTTTCCAGCTTAAAAGTATTCCCAGTAATGCTCATAAAAAATATTTACGTTCAGTATCAAATAGCTAAAAACCCTGCATGATACACATTTTTACAAAATGAAAATGAAACACATGAAATATGAAAAAGGGATAGCTTGGCTCATAATCCGCTCAGGTCTTTTTGTTTCCGAGAAATGCCCAATGAATAAATAAGGAAAATGAAGGTGAGGTACTGAATAAGATAAAAATAAGATTTCTAATCCAAAATATGCTACCTTTTTTAGATGTACACACATACATGTAAACTTGCATGGATAGTTGTACTGATCAATTCTGTCTAATGTATTTATAAACACTTACAGCATAATACCTAGACTTTTTTTACATTCGAAACCTTTTCAGTTAAAAAAGAGTTAATCACTTGCAAACCAGCAGTTGAGTTGAGAGCAAACAAACATCTTAGTTCTACTACTTTAATTTTTATTAATTTGTTAAATTTGACAAGTTTTTATTCAAATTGCTATTTTTGCTATCATTTTAAAGCGATAATAATATGTGCAACGAGCAAACTAATCTTGATGGCCATATGGGCCAACAAGTTAACATGGATTCCTCTCAACTGCTTTTAATATTTCCCGAGGAGGTAAGTTAATTTAAAATAGTTGCTCATATAATAAATAATCAAAGAGACAAAATGTTAAAAATAATAATATCTGTAGTCAAAAAAGAAATTGATTATAGTTTATTTTTCTTAAAGATTTGGGAACAGGTTCTTAAGGAATTCAAATTTGCAATGGATCTTGAAGCCTGCTCCAACGCTTCTACCTTTTTTCGAGACCGACTTGTAAATCAACGCAAATATTATTTATTCCCAAAAATAATCCAGCATATTGCTCCAATGATGGAACCTGTTCCTTCCCATAAAACATTATCATGGCATCAACGGAAGTCACGGGGTCTTTTAAAGTCACTGGCAAATATTCGTCTAACCTGCTCATCATGGAACCAGGCTTTTGTAAACTTTTGTCAACTATCAGGCCCATCCCGCTTTCAAATGCAACGAGAGTCAAAGGAAAAATCCAGCATTTTCAAATTTGTTGACCAAGTCAAATGCATCTTTGAAATTGGGGGTTCGCAGCCAGATCAATTTGTAGGACATTTTGAAGAAAGTCACTTTTTAAGTTCAACCCATCCCCCAAAAAAGAACCCTTTCCCGGGAAGATCCGTGCTGTTCAGAATGCTCAATTTGGAGAGAGTTCCCACACCACGAATGCAGAATTACTTGACCGGAATTGAAGCCATGTTGCTCAAATATGGCCATGAAATTTGGTACTGTGAAATTCAGCTTGAAGACGAGAGGCCTTTTATAGCCGATTTTTATTTTCAGTTGAGAGCTTGGCTAAGCCTAATGTCAAATCTTAAAGCGCTCGGTATTTTGTATCTAAATCAACCTTACACAAAACTGGGACCTCTGAACTTATTTGATTTGGAAGACGTGATAACCGCACATCCCCTACCTAAATTAAAACACTTGAAGATGCTCACATCAGGCACTCTCCCATCCCCAATTTTTAACCAGCTTGTAAAACGAAGCCAAAACTTCATTTCCAATTTGGAAATAAATAGAAGGCAATCCAACAGAGGATGTTATGACGCTTTGTATTATGTCCCCCTTCCAAGTTTGAAAAGCCTATCAATGCACTGTGATTCAGTGGACGACCTTGAGAAGTTGGAAATGTATGCGGGAAATTGGCAACTTGAATCATTTCACTTTTTCTACTCTGATAAAAATCCCTTTATTCCTTGGTCACGTCTCTTTGCTATGATCCAAAAGCATTGGTCGGGATCATTGACTGATTTGGCTATTCATCTTCCAACGCCAAACAGGGTTTCTGAACTCAACCAAATTGTTGAAGAGACTAAATCCATGAAAATATATTTACCAAATGTCAAACGACTATATTTGAATTTGGACATACCATGCTCCCTGGATTTTATTCTTGTACCTATGAAAGATTCGCTTGAGCGGTTGAAAATATCCAGCGGCTATTGTGAGAGATCCCTGGAGAGAAAAAGCTTTTGGCATCAAACTCTGGCAAATGAGCAAACAATTCAAATGGTTGGGTTTGAGCATTGTTTGTACGAGTCCAATATTTGGAAAATGATGCGCAAGTTGAACGTAGTGAAAATGAGATTTTTTGATGGTGAAGGCAAGTTTCAAAAATTTGTTTACAAACAAGAAGAGGTTTGCTTATAACGCGCTTATAAATTACATTAGTTAGTTAAAATAGTAATCCTGGAAGTAGTTTTATTTGAATGGTTAATATTGTATTTAAAAAAACATGCATGTATGATAATTTTTAGTTATTATTCCTTAACGCATTTAATTTGTCCGACTACGATAATTAGAACTAAAGGTAAGTAATTAATATATTAAGGTCAAGTGTGTTTTATGTTATCGATAGTTAGATATTTTTATTTATTGTTGCTGTATTGTTGATGTATTGTTGTTGTTTCATATTTGCAATATATTCCTAATGTTATGTTATAAGTTTACTTGACTATTTGTTTATGTTACAAATCTTTCGTTTGAAAATTTAAACAAACTAGTATAGTATTTTTTTTAAATTGAATGATTATGAAATTATGATTAAGTCACAATAAACTCTTGGGTGGAAATGACGCATGGAAAGGATGGATAAATAATCTAGCCAGTTGGCTAAAATCAACTAATATAACCTCGTTTGTAATTCAAAATGATTGTAATGTTGTTCCGAAAAAGCTTAATTCTCTTCTTTGCATATCACAGCTACATGCTATCAAATTTTAAAGGTTCTGTATCATCATTTATTTGTAACATATAACGTTATAGTTAATAAGTGTTAAAAAGTTATAAAAGTATGGTCGAGAAGTTACGGGTTATTTAAGTCTAATGTGTTGCATGCCCCCAATATACACGCTTTCTAAACAAAAAATCATGTTTTCAGTTAAATTATATTTATCAGTCAATAAAAATCACCAGAAAAAGAAATTGCGATGCAACTAGAAGCTAGAAAGCAAACATGTAACACAATTCAAGAACGTGTACATAATTTTGCTTTCATATATAACTTATCTGTTTTTTCAATCACTCTGAATGTGTGAGGATGCGTATCGTGCCATTCCCCGTAAGAGATTGATTGGCGACGGCGAAAAAAGCCACAGGTGCGCCTCATCATCGTAACTTAGACATTGCTCACATGAGGCGAAACTACGGCTTCTTTCCCCGACGCTGATCAATCTCTTACGGGGATAATTAGAGTATTTACATAATATGATTTTATATATGTAACAGTTGATAACTCCAATATCTTGACGACAAGAAAAGCATGACATAAATGTTTGCTGTGATGAAAATAAATAATACATGACATTATTATCATCGAATTTTCATCTTTTTTCATCTATAAAAGCAACATATTTTGCTCGTTGATAGCAGGATTATGGAACTAAACTGTAGCTATACATGTTTCCCGTCATTATGAATTATAAATGATACATGCTCAAACGTACATTAGAAGCATGCGGTAATTAAATTACGTTATCAAACATTTTAACGATATCTACTACAAGGTTGATCGACCACAGTATTCTACGATATTTTCTATAATAATTTCGTTCTCTCCGGTAACTTCATCTTCTTTTTTTAAGTTTTGGTGCATATTATTCACATTGTGGAATAAAGAGTACTCAACATCTTTGTCCATGTCAAAGCGTAATAAGTCTTATCATAAATTCAAAAGGCGTTTCTAAGATTACTTAAAGTGTTTCGCCGATTAAACAAAGTTTGTAAACCTCCACCCCGTTTGAAACATTAAAATATGGCAGCAACCACAATTTACTGTGGCAAATCCGTAACAAAATGCTACAGCATTTTTTGGTTTGCCCCAACCTGTGTATTGGAATGGGATTCCATCAACGAAATTTACTTTCACAACGGTACAAATTCTAAAAGGTACTGGCTTTGGTATTTAAGCATGTTTGGAATTCTTGCTTTTTGTGCATCCAGCTGCTTTGCTTTTACGGTGTTGAACCCATCCAAGTTTGACATTCAAAGCGTCGTATTTGCAGCCGCTATTTTGCCAATGTTATGTTACATTTTCCTGACCCCTGGGGTCATGGTATATCACATGGATGATGTCTTGGATGGCTATGCTAAAATTAGGAAAATGCATAATGAATTGGGTAAGTTAGCAAACAATTTTTCATTAGAATATCAATAATTTCAAACGAGTTTAACTTTTATTTTTTTAACGTTATTAAAATTGTTATTTTAGCAATGACCTTCCCGACGAGAAAAAGGGATGGAGTTTCAGAAACTTTGATTTGGAAATATTTTAGCTATTTTATGAAAGCAGCTCTTAATGTTTTACTGCTTTTTGCTCTACTGACATCCCCATTCTTTACCTACTACAATATGGACCCATATTATAATTTTTACATTTACTTTATTCAACCCTACTTTTGCACTGGTCAACGGGATAGTTCTTCTCTTTGTCAAAATACTAATTCAGTTACCACCGTGATACGTCACATTTTGAGCATGTGGAACACGGTGGAATCAAGTCGGGGTTATGCAGTAAACGTGACAATGTTTATTTATTTGTTGGAGTTACTTTCCAGTTGTCTTGAAGCATTGAAATCAATGAGTCCCACAGAATTTATTGAATGGTACCCCAAACTGCAACTTATATTGGCCATTTTGGAACAAGCTGTATCAAAGTGGTTGCAGGTTTTTATGGGCACGTTTCTTGTCATCATTGTGGTTTGCACAGTGTCAAGTATCATGTATATTGGTACAGTTCCCTTTACCGTGTTTTGGATGATTCCTGTGTGTGGGGTGATGGATATTTTTGTGGTGTACTTGATATTCCCGTTTATAACTAGATGCCACGAGGAAACGGAGTTCATGTTGTATAATGTCTATCAACGCAGTTTAAGGATAACAATTAAAGGTAAAGTCGGAAATAGAATGATTTTAAAGAGAATGTTGAGAGCAATGAAACCTATTTCATTAAAGTGTGGAAACACATTTATACTGAAAAAGAGTACAAAAGGATCGTTTTATGAAACGATAGTTTCCAGAGTTGTCGATGCAATATTGATCTAAAAAACGTATACCTGACTGGTAGTTGTATGGAATACAATACAAATAATTATAGTGATTTGCCCGGATAGAATTCTGTAAGTTTTGTAAAAAGGATTTTTTATGCAAATTAGCGCACCAATTTGTAAAAACGAATATCATATGCGTAATCAGCGTATCAAATTGCACATATATACTACGTTTGATGTTTACTAGTTTAACCGTATAAGAAACATAATCATCTTTATTGAAAAGTTGGGGACATACGGACTGCAAATCTTATCAAATAGTTGCAGCAATAGCTTTGCTACTTTAATAAAGACCGTAAAAGCAAGTCAACATGTGGTTGTGTTACAACAACAATAACATGTTTTTGGTGAAATAAAAGTAATAATTGTAGTGAACGGTTGAATAATAATTGCGGTCAAGAATAGTTGCAACAATATAAGTAAAAAGCATTAATATTAAATGTTATGCACAACTAAAAAGGATTTATAAGGAAAGATTAGCTCAATACTATTTGTGGTTAGGCTAGTAAAAGTTTATATTAGGCATTGAGAGATGTACAAAAATCAGCGTCAGGCAATAGGGCCGGGTCAGTATTACGTGTACAAGCATCAGATCAATTTCAATTGGATGACCAAACGCTTCATTGTTTTATTTTATTGGCCGTATATCTGAACAGATAACAGAAATTTGTGTAAATCATAGCAAAAATGAATTCTTCAATCAAATTCACATTTTTGGTTGTTCTGCTAGTTGTATTTGTAGCGGCAACACAGATGAGTAAGTTTTAATTAAAATTATTATTTAACACGAAGCAATTTTTTTTTTATTTTGTTAACAAAGCATGTCGTGATATATTTTTTAATTGTGTTAAAAGAGGTTGCGTCAGCCCAAACTTGGGTGCCTTTTTTGCCCAAATTTGACTTGACTTGTGGAGGTTAAGGCTTGACTTGAAGCTTGCGATTGACCGATTTGATTTGATTGCGATTTGAGGAATATGTTTGCAAGCCTGC
>JAITYZ010003782.1:0-10068 GCA_027744595.1 Paronellides praefectus
CAATGATAAGCGATTACAGCCATTTTAAAATTAATCTAGTACATTCGTACCACTTCAACAACAAACAAGCCTTCTCGATTATCCTATGAGCAAATAGACGCTATTTCAAAAGCAATTTTTGCTATCAATCACAAAATACAAAACTTCTTTAAACAATATCGAGCTTGGATAACTTGGTTAAAAGTTTAATCCAAAGCGAGAAATCACTACAAAAAAAACGTAGTCAAAAATCAGAGTTTTTCATTAAAAAAATTAATTTTTAAAAATCCCTTCTTTTTATTAGTTTTAAAGTTTTAAAGTTTTAGACATCGCCAAAGCCTTGCTATTAGCGAGTTTCAAAGCCAATAAAACGACATTTTCCCACCAATAAAACGACATTTTCCCACCAATAAAACGACATTTTCCCACCAATAAAACGACATTTTCCCACCATTTTACGACAAATAAATAATTTGACGTTATAACGACAATTCAATATTATTGACGTTAAGTATTTTCTGAGATGAAAAGATGAAAAAGTTAATCGTTAAAGATAATGCATTGATTGAAGCTAGTTATAGCTTGGGCGTGGTAGAGCAAAGGATTTTACTATTGGCTATCTTGGCAATACGTCAAAAGAAAATACCAAAGGATAAAGAAATCAAAATTCATGCTCAGGAATATATGAATGCCTTTAATGTTGAACGTCATGCGAGCTATGAAGCATTGCGAGAAGGTGCGAAAGGATTATTTGAAGCAAAGTTTCGGTATGAAAAACTAGACGATGAAACAGGCGAAATAGGGGAAGTGGTTTCTCGATGGCTTAAAAGGGTAATGTATATCGAAAACATAGCGACAATCAAAATAGCTTTTAATGATGAAGTGTTACCGTTGATTGGTGAGCTTGAAAGGCGGTTTACCCAGTATGAAATCGAACAGGTAGCAGGACTGCAAAGCCCCAAAGCCGAAAGTAAAAGGCGTTGAAGCATCGAGAGATGAAGCGACAGGCGACCTATTCAGCATTGGTGGACTGAGTGACGCACAACTGGCAAGGATAACGAGAAATGAGCAATTCAAAAAAGATTATGGCGATATGGTATCACCAAACAGCCTAGCTAATACCGATGCTCAGGAATGGACAAAAGAAATGGTTAAGCGGTTGAAGTCAACGCCTGAGCTATTCACCAAAAGAGATATCAAAGAGTATTTGAGTTAAAACCAAACCTAAAAAGGGGTATATATGAACCACAGTATCAGCGACAAAGATTTAGATATTTTGAATTACTGTATCGACAACACAGGATTTTTGAGCATGGACTTAGAGAATGTGAGCGTTGCCTTAGCTAACTTGTCTATCAGTAGCGACCCAGTAGCACAGGCAACCGTTAGCACAATAGCAACAGCAATCAGCAGTTACGCACAGAGAGCCGAAAGCCTAGCCGAAACAATCGAGAATGCGTATCGTAGCGTGATGACTGCTACAGCATAGTTTTATGGTGCAATGGGTGGTCAGTTGGTGCAATCGCTACAGCGTGTAAGGCGATGGTATTTTTTGCGGTAGTGGTACCTTTTAAAACACAATATATTGATTTTTGAAATAAGTTACAAAAAAGATTAAGTATCAGATGCTATCAAGTAGTATCAAGTAGTATCAAGTGTTATCAGATGAAGTTATCCACAAAAAAAATATACTTGTTTTATCAAGATATTGTTACCTATAATTGTGTGAATATCGGATATAATACGATGATTGATATATAAGAATTGGTAAAGCCAATTTGCTAGATGATAAGTTTGGTCGCTTGGATATCTAACAAACTGGCATACCGATTTTGGACAACAAATTAGAAAAGGGGGTAAACGATGCCAAACCGATTTTAGGTAAAGCAAGGCTATTTAGTCTAATTTGCTTATTCACCTGAGCGGTGAGTGTGCATAATATTAACACTACAGATAGCCTAACGACAATATAAACTATTGTTTATACTTTACCTAAAATCAATTTTTTAATCAGAAAAACCAGTAACTAGCGTTATTTGAACTAGATATATTCTTTTTAACAAAATTGTAAATAGGTAGTCATTATGGACAATCTTTCAGAAAACGAAATTGTATTAGTACGCAACCAAACGCAACTTGTGCATGAATACTTAAAGCAGGGCAATACATTAACCACACTCGATGCTATGTTAAAATTGGGTGTAGGTCGCTTGGCTAATCATATTAGCGAGTTACGCAAAAAGGGCGTGAACATTCAAAGCAAGCGTATCAATCACGACAACGGAAAAGGCAAACATCATCATCTATTTTGGATTAATGCCGATGACGTTGCCAAATCAGCATAAAGATGGACTGGCAAGGGGTGGCAATATCCCTTGCCTTTTTTCTTAGCCACAATAAAAAACCCACTTTTGCAGAGTGGGTGGTGGCATTGCAAAACCGATTGATTGAGAGCTATTACAATGAGCATATATTATATATCAATTAAAAATTACTTAACAGTTTTTAACCATTTTTTGCGGTCAAAATCTTGTCAATATTTACCCCTGATTTTGAAATCCGATAAACGGTATGAAGCCCATATACTATGCGGTGTGGCGCGTATTGGAAAGCGTCAAAAACAACTCGGTTATTTATATTATCCTTTTGCATTTAAGACCACTCAACAGGTGGTGTAGTATGCGAGAGATAACATACGAGCCAACGTATCAGCATGAGTGGGTAGTGGGTGGCGATGTGGTCAAGCTACCGATTAACGTCACTACAAATTCAGGGTGCTATGATGAAATACTCGAAGCAATTATTCGTGAGTTGGTGGCGATGCTCAGTATTCATAGCAAGGTTTTAGCGGTGCGTTTTGACGTTAGCTTACATGACTACACAAGCGACAATGAAGTGATATCAAGGTTTTTAAAATTACTTAGGCGGTGGATTGAAAGGAACTATAACAGCAAGCTAGGCTATGTTTGGGTAAGAGAACACGACACAGCTAAAAAACAACATTATCATTTTTTGGTCATGGTCAATGGCGATAAAGCAAGTTTAGCTTCTGCATATAAGATTTTTGAGAGAGCCGAAAAAATAGCCGAAATTCAACAGCAACATATTTCAAGAATATGGCGATGCAAAGATAATACAATGGTCAGGCGTGGCGATACTAAAGCGTTTGGCAAAGTTATCGAGCGTGGAAGTTACTTAGCCAAAGAACGCACCAAAGGCAAGCATAAAGGCGTGTATTCCAATAATTACTCAGGAAGTGAGATAAAACCAAACAGCGAAAAGTTACCGCTAGTGATGCCAAAATTCAACAGACCAGTTTTAGAGCTGACCATGTGCGAGCCGATAATCACGAAAACGAGAACACAGGGCAAGCCATTGACCAAACGCACCATACGAAAACATAAGGCGGTTAATGATGCTCAGCTAGATTTATTTGCAGTAGCTTGATAACCACACAGTGTGGCTGGCGTGATGCCAGATTAACCAATTCACGATAAACAAATGATTATCACGATATTGTAAACGCTTGAGAAATCAGGCGTTTTTTATTGGTTTTCAATCACGAAAAATATATAAAAAATCAAATTACAAGTTATTCATAAGTTTATGGTTATTCGTGAATGTGGTAAAATTTGCTTAATGATTTAGATAACAAAAAGGCGGTTAGTGTGAGTAAAAATATTGGTTTCATTGGTGCAATGTTCGTTATATTTCTTTCTTGGGTGTTCACTCGCTAAATGCCTAAATTCGCCACAGCTCACAGCCTTAGCGATTATCCCAAATTGACCATTCAACAGGTTAAGAGCCGATTATCACCTGAGATTAAGCAAATCTATTTACCTTTCAAACGCTCAGGCGAGCTATTCAATCAATCAATCCAAATCAGCAAAACGCCTTGCCATTATGGCGGTTATCGCTATTGGTTTATCTGTAGCAACTGCAAAAGGCGTGTTGGTGTGTTGTATCGTCAAGGCTATTTCAAATGTAGGCATTGTTTAGGGGTAAATTACCGAACACAGTTACAACAGCCACAGGATAGGCTATTTAAGCGTTTAAACGCATTGAGAGAGCGTTTAGGGTGGTATGGTGGTATCGTACATGGTTACGGTGAGAAGCCCAAAGGAATGCATGAAAAGACCTACAAACGCCTATTGGGTGAGTATATCGAGCTTGAAAAGATGGTTACAAATAATCTGATGCACCAATTCGACTTAATCGACAAAAAACTAAATGGCGTGATGCGAGAACTGCAAAGCAACTTGGACAAGGTGAAGTTATGATGCTACCAACACTTAGCGACCTTATCAGTGATTTGCAACTGGCAAAAGAACTTGCTATCCAAAGTGGCAATGCTAACAGCCTTGTAACTGCTACCTTAGCTCAGGCAAAGCTACTTGGACTAGATAAGGGCGTTACTGATGCCGATACCATAGCAAAACCAGTTACTATCGAACTCGTAGCGGTGGACTGCAAACGCTATACCGATGACGATATCGACAGGCAAGCTGATGGAAGTTTTTTTATCAAACGTCACAAAGCGAGTTTACCAAATGCAAACCCTTAGCGACATACTAGACGAAATCGAACAGGCAAGGCAAATCGCCATTGAGCAACAGAAACCTACAGCGATGCTACAGGCAAGTATGGCAAAGGCTAAGTTACTTGGACTCGATAAAGGCGATACATTGACGATTAAGCATAACGAGCCACCAGTATTCAACATTCAACCAGTGAGAACATTAACCGAATTGGACAAGCAAGAATTTGAGCAGATAGCCAAAGAAGTTTTAGCAATGGTTTAATTTTTCGCTTGGTGGTCATCGTCAACAGCTCAAAAAATCCCATATTTTGATGATATCGCTATTTTTCAATGATAAGCGATTACAGCCATTTTAAAATTAATCTAGTACATTCGTACCACTTCAACAACAAACAAGCCTTCTCGATTATCCTATGAGCAAATAGACGCTATTTCAAAAGCAATTTTTGCTATCAATCACAAAATACAAAACTTCTTTAAACAATATCGAGCTTGGATAACTTGGTTAAAAGTTTAATCCAAAGCGAGAAATCACTACAAAAAAAACGTAGTCAAAAATCAGAGTTTTTCATTAAAAAAATTAATTTTTAAAAATCCCTTCTTTTTATTAGTTTTAAAGTTTTAAAGTTTTAGACATCGCCAAAGCCTTGCTATTAGCGAGTTTCAAAGCCAATAAAACGACATTTTCCCACCAATAAAACGACATTTTCCCACCAATAAAACGACATTTTCCCACCAATAAAACGACATTTTCCCACCATTTTACGACAAATAAATAATTTGACGTTATAACGACAATTCAATATTATTGACGTTAAGTATTTTCTGAGATGAAAAGATGAAAAAGTTAATCGTTAAAGATAATGCATTGATTGAAGCTAGTTATAGCTTGGGCGTGGTAGAGCAAAGGATTTTACTATTGGCTATCTTGGCAATACGTCAAAAGAAAATACCAAAGGATAAAGAAATCAAAATTCATGCTCAGGAATATATGAATGCCTTTAATGTTGAACGTCATGCG
Source organism: Paronellides praefectus (assembly GCA_027744595.1). Classification (NCBI taxonomy): domain Eukaryota; kingdom Metazoa; phylum Arthropoda; class Collembola; order Entomobryomorpha; family Paronellidae; genus Paronellides; species Paronellides praefectus. Next base: position 5,541 of record JAITYZ010003782.1, read on the forward strand.
AGCTATGAAGCATTGCGAGAAGGTGCGAAAGGATTATTTGAAGCAAAGTTTCGGTATGAAAAACTAGACGATGAAACAGGCGAAATAGGGGAAGTGGTTTCTCGATGGCTTAAAAGGGTAATGTATATCGAAAACATAGCGACAATCAAAATAGCTTTTAATGATGAAGTGTTACCGTTGATTGGTGAGCTTGAAAGGCGGTTTACCCAGTATGAAATCGAACAGGTAGCAGGACTGCAAAGCCGTTATGCAATCCGATTGTATGAGATGCTGATGCAATGGCGGTCAAGTGGTCAAACGCCTGAGCTATCACTCCAAAAGATTAGAGATAGGTTAGGATTGTTAGAAAATGAATATAAAAGAATGTGTGATTTTAAAAGCCGTGTAATTGATACAGCGATTGACCAAATAAATGAGCATACCGACATTAAAGCGAGCTATGAGCAACACAAACAAGGGCGGTCAATCACTGGCTTTACTTTCTCATTCAAGCAAAAGCCAAAGCCGAAAGTAAAAGGCGTTGAAGCATCGAGAGATGAAGCGACAGGCGACCTATTCAGCATTGGTGGACTGAGTGACGCACAACTGGCAAGGATAACGAGAAATGAGCAATTCAAAAAAGATTATGGCGATATGGTATCACCAAACAGCCTAGCTAATACCGATGCTCAGGAATGGACAAAAGAAATGGTTAAGCGGTTGAAGTCAACGCCTGAGCTATTCACCAAAAGAGATATCAAAGAGTATTTGAGTTAAAACCAAACCTAAAAAGGGGTATATATGAACCACAGTATCAGCGACAAAGATTTAGATATTTTGAATTACTGTATCGACAACACAGGATTTTTGAGCATGGACTTAGAGAATGTGAGCGTTGCCTTAGCTAACTTGTCTATCAGTAGCGACCCAGTAGCACAGGCAACCGTTAGCACAATAGCAACAGCAATCAGCAGTTACGCACAGAGAGCCGAAAGCCTAGCCGAAACAATCGAGAATGCGTATCGTAGCGTGATGACTGCTACAGCATAGTTTTATGGTGCAATGGGTGGTCAGTTGGTGCAATCGCTACAGCGTGTAAGGCGATGGTATTTTTTGCGGTAGTGGTACCTTTTAAAACACAATATATTGATTTTTGAAATAAGTTACAAAAAAGATTAAGTATCAGATGCTATCAAGTAGTATCAAGTAGTATCAAGTGTTATCAGATGAAGTTATCCACAAAAAAAATATACTTGTTTTATCAAGATATTGTTACCTATAATTGTGTGAATATCGGATATAATACGATGATTGATATATAAGAATTGGTAAAGCCAATTTGCTAGATGATAAGTTTGGTCGCTTGGATATCTAACAAACTGGCATACCGATTTTGGACAACAAATTAGAAAAGGGGGTAAACGATGCCAAACCGATTTTAGGTAAAGCAAGGCTATTTAGTCTAATTTGCTTATTCACCTGAGCGGTGAGTGTGCATAATATTAACACTACAGATAGCCTAACGACAATATAAACTATTGTTTATACTTTACCTAAAATCAATTTTTTAATCAGAAAAACCAGTAACTAGCGTTATTTGAACTAGATATATTCTTTTTAACAAAATTGTAAATAGGTAGTCATTATGGACAATCTTTCAGAAAACGAAATTGTATTAGTACGCAACCAAACGCAACTTGTGCATGAATACTTAAAGCAGGGCAATACATTAACCACACTCGATGCTATGTTAAAATTGGGTGTAGGTCGCTTGGCTAATCATATTAGCGAGTTACGCAAAAAGGGCGTGAACATTCAAAGCAAGCGTATCAATCACGACAACGGAAAAGGCAAACATCATCATCTATTTTGGATTAATGCCGATGACGTTGCCAAATCAGCATAAAGATGGACTGGCAAGGGGTGGCAATATCCCTTGCCTTTTTTCTTAGCCACAATAAAAAACCCACTTTTGCAGAGTGGGTGGTGGCATTGCAAAACCGATTGATTGAGAGCTATTACAATGAGCATATATTATATATCAATTAAAAATTACTTAACAGTTTTTAACCATTTTTTGCGGTCAAAATCTTGTCAATATTTACCCCTGATTTTGAAATCCGATAAACGGTATGAAGCCCATATACTATGCGGTGTGGCGCGTATTGGAAAGCGTCAAAAACAACTCGGTTATTTATATTATCCTTTTGCATTTAAGACCACTCAACAGGTGGTGTAGTATGCGAGAGATAACATACGAGCCAACGTATCAGCATGAGTGGGTAGTGGGTGGCGATGTGGTCAAGCTACCGATTAACGTCACTACAAATTCAGGGTGCTATGATGAAATACTCGAAGCAATTATTCGTGAGTTGGTGGCGATGCTCAGTATTCATAGCAAGGTTTTAGCGGTGCGTTTTGACGTTAGCTTACATGACTACACAAGCGACAATGAAGTGATATCAAGGTTTTTAAAATTACTTAGGCGGTGGATTGAAAGGAACTATAACAGCAAGCTAGGCTATGTTTGGGTAAGAGAACACGACACAGCTAAAAAACAACATTATCATTTTTTGGTCATGGTCAATGGCGATAAAGCAAGTTTAGCTTCTGCATATAAGATTTTTGAGAGAGCCGAAAAAATAGCCGAAATTCAACAGCAACATATTTCAAGAATATGGCGATGCAAAGATAATACAATGGTCAGGCGTGGCGATACTAAAGCGTTTGGCAAAGTTATCGAGCGTGGAAGTTACTTAGCCAAAGAACGCACCAAAGGCAAGCATAAAGGCGTGTATTCCAATAATTACTCAGGAAGTGAGATAAAACCAAACAGCGAAAAGTTACCGCTAGTGATGCCAAAATTCAACAGACCAGTTTTAGAGCTGACCATGTGCGAGCCGATAATCACGAAAACGAGAACACAGGGCAAGCCATTGACCAAACGCACCATACGAAAACATAAGGCGGTTAATGATGCTCAGCTAGATTTATTTGCAGTAGCTTGATAACCACACAGTGTGGCTGGCGTGATGCCAGATTAACCAATTCACGATAAACAAATGATTATCACGATATTGTAAACGCTTGAGAAATCAGGCGTTTTTTATTGGTTTTCAATCACGAAAAATATATAAAAAATCAAATTACAAGTTATTCATAAGTTTATGGTTATTCGTGAATGTGGTAAAATTTGCTTAATGATTTAGATAACAAAAAGGCGGTTAGTGTGAGTAAAAATATTGGTTTCATTGGTGCAATGTTCGTTATATTTCTTTCTTGGGTGTTCACTCGCTAAATGCCTAAATTCGCCACAGCTCACAGCCTTAGCGATTATCCCAAATTGACCATTCAACAGGTTAAGAGCCGATTATCACCTGAGATTAAGCAAATCTATTTACCTTTCAAACGCTCAGGCGAGCTATTCAATCAATCAATCCAAATCAGCAAAACGCCTTGCCATTATGGCGGTTATCGCTATTGGTTTATCTGTAGCAACTGCAAAAGGCGTGTTGGTGTGTTGTATCGTCAAGGCTATTTCAAATGTAGGCATTGTTTAGGGGTAAATTACCGAACACAGTTACAACAGCCACAGGATAGGCTATTTAAGCGTTTAAACGCATTGAGAGAGCGTTTAGGGTGGTATGGTGGTATCGTACATGGTTACGGTGAGAAGCCCAAAGGAATGCATGAAAAGACCTACAAACGCCTATTGGGTGAGTATATCGAGCTTGAAAAGATGGTTACAAATAATCTGATGCACCAATTCGACTTAATCGACAAAAAACTAAATGGCGTGATGCGAGAACTGCAAAGCAACTTGGACAAGGTGAAGTTATGATGCTACCAACACTTAGCGACCTTATCAGTGATTTGCAACTGGCAAAAGAACTTGCTATCCAAAGTGGCAATGCTAACAGCCTTGTAACTGCTACCTTAGCTCAGGCAAAGCTACTTGGACTAGATAAGGGCGTTACTGATGCCGATACCATAGCAAAACCAGTTACTATCGAACTCGTAGCGGTGGACTGCAAACGCTATACCGATGACGATATCGACAGGCAAGCTGATGGAAGTTTTTTTATCAAACGTCACAAAGCGAGTTTACCAAATGCAAACCCTTAGCGACATACTAGACGAAATCGAACAGGCAAGGCAAATCGCCATTGAGCAACAGAAACCTACAGCGATGCTACAGGCAAGTATGGCAAAGGCTAAGTTACTTGGACTCGATAAAGGCGATACATTGACGATTAAGCATAACGAGCCACCAGTATTCAACATTCAACCAGTGAGAACATTAACCGAATTGGACAAGCAAGAATTTGAGCAGATAGCCAAAGAAGTTTTAGCAATGGTTTAATTTTTCGCTTGGTGGTCATCGTCAACAGCTCAAAAAATCCCATATTTTGATGATATCGCTATTTTTCAATGATAAGCGATTACAGCCATTTTAAAATTAATCTAGTACATTCGTACCACTTCAACAACAAACAAGCCTTCTCGATTATCCTATGAGCAAATAGACGCTATTTCAAAAGCAATTTTT
>JAITYZ010003783.1:0-18100 GCA_027744595.1 Paronellides praefectus
CTGTAGGTGAGCGGCTAAGCCACGGGTGGAGTAGACAACAAACAATGACCAGTGGCAAAGTTGGGAACTACAAAACACATTTACACACAATGTATTTTGTAGTTCCAAAATTTTCCACTGGTCATTGTTTGTTGTCTACTCCACCCGTGGCTTAGCCGCTCACTTACAGTATGTTACTAAATAAGACGTTTTGAATGAGGTATTACAAGACAAATGTCATAATAAAAAATATTTCTCCTCCTTCCCCCGGGGGATGGTGACCTGGTTTTCAAACTTGACCGAGCTAAGGTCCTAATGTATGGATTGTTAAAAACAGAATTCAAATTAGAGTTGTCTATGTCCGCCTTGACAGATATCAAATCTAGTCTCATACGAGCTTTCAGTTATCAGATCAAATATTTTTGCCCAAAAGTCTTCAGGTCGGATATATATGACATATCTGAAAATATTTGAATATCTGAAACTGAATATGTGCAGATATAAAAAGAAACAGTCCGTAATTCAATTCTAGGTCCTGCTGTATCGATTGTCGAAAACAGAATTAAAAAGTTCGAAACCATTCAAAGTTATGGCCGGCCGGAACATAGCCAAATGATAAGAAGCTCTAAAGTGCTTCTAATAGAGACGAATGTGCAAGGAGCCCATAAAAATGGTGGACTGAAGTAAAAAGGGAGATATGAATGAGGAGCTAGGACTATGCATGCTGATTCCTCCACGAATCTACATCAAACTAAGAAATATAAACATTCAGATATTCAGAAATATACAAACTGTGAAATGGAAATGTGAAGGATGCGAGAAAGAAAGATGTGAAAAGTGGGAAACTTATGATATGTGGCGAATGTGAAGGAATACGTCATATTTTGGTGTAGATGAGCCCTAAATCTCCATCATCGTCCGTGTGCCATGTAGGGAACTTGTCGTAAATACACGAAAAGTGTGCACGAAAGGAGTCTCTGGCAACAGGTGACGGTTTTATTGTGCATTTCTCTACGGGTCTCATTTGTATAACAAATCGCTATAGCAGCGGGTCTCCATCATCAACATGAGCAGCAGTTGAACCAACCAGCCCACTTCAGACTAGGTTTAAGCTTGTCATTCCCCTTTTTCTCCTTTTTATTGAGGACCGCTCTACCAGCGGTTTATTATTAAGGATTCCCATTCAGTCTGTCATCCAACTGTCCATACGCGCTCTTCTTCTCCAACCATTCAACGGATTTTCCCCAAATTTGGTATACAATACAGCCCCTTAGGTAAAGACCTCGAACTCATTATTTTCAGCCCCGTGGTCAACTGCCTCGCCATATCGTATCCAAAGAAAAGTTAAGTAAGCTCAATACACGAAAATAGCACACCATGAAACGACAAAAAAAATTTTAATGTCACAAAAAAATCATGTTAATTAGAGTGAAGTGTGCATGTCACTTGTAGACACTTTTTCCTAATCTTTGTAGTTTTAGAAACAATTTCTCTACTGTTATCAGTTCAACTAACAAACATAGGTTCACACGTGTGCCCACGTGGGACATGCGGCATGTCACATGCCCATGGTTTATTGTTGTTGTAATACAAGCCATCAGTTGAAATGTACATTAATAATTTTCAAAAACTAAAAACATTAAAACTGTAAGTAGCCTTATATATCTCCCTCAATTCTCTACATGACATTTTAAAAACTACTATGTACAGTGTACATTGTACACTTTGTCATTATAAAATAGTTGGTCTTCATCTGGAAATACTGTGTGGACATAATTCACTGTTGGGTCCGGGGAAACTTGTTGTTTGCTGTCATCAGGTACTTATAGTACAAATGGTCATCTCAAATCCCATACAGTCATCATGCTTAGGAAACTGTGGATCCTTTTGGTTCGAGAGTATCACCCCATTTTCCATGCTAGTAAATAATGATGCCCCAAACTAGAATACCTACTGTACGAGATTATAAACTAAAGGAGCTCGACAGAGATTACCCAATGACAAAATTATATCCGGTTTGCCAACAAGTTTGAACCCTTAAAATAGAATAGGCTGGTAGTCAGGTTGCATGAACCTTACTTTAGGACATCGAACCTTAATCATATCAGCGGTCCTTCCTTCAGCTTTACAAGAATTTTTTATTATTATTATGGATGAAGCAACATGAAATACAAACAGAACTTTGCATACATGCAATATTTACCAAAATGTACAATCCAGTGCTCGCGTGTAATTTCCAAATATTTTGTTCATTTAAACGTCATTAAAATGAGTTCAGAATTTCAAAGAAAAGACGTGTAGTAAAACTACAAAAGTACATGATGCTTGATACTTATTTAATCATATTTAATGATAAAATGATAAACAGTTCATTTCGTTGACAAGAACAATGAAAAAGGGGCATATGAAAGCAACGCAACGCAAGTATTCAGCAAGCTGTATGATTTAAGGCTAATGAGTCTGGCAACATTTTGCAACAAGTAAAAGTCAAAAGTGTCCAACGAAAATGTTGGAGGGTGACGACAATGAGAGAGGGGGAGACCCACACAATTTTGTTGGACGAAGGTAACTCACACAAGTTATAGCTTCGGGGTGATGATGATAAGATAAAAAAGAAAAAAGTGATAATAATGAAGTGCATGATTGTATTCACAGCACCGGCAAATCAAGTCAACAACATGATCATCATACAGCGGGGAAAATATAGATTCACGGAGTAGTACTGAGATGGACAGGAAATTGCTACGGGGAGTAAAAATGACTTGTCATGCATCGTAAACTTTACTCAATGAGCTATGTACCATTTATACATTCAGAGAAGGGCTTATATTTTGTAGATTGACAATCCCCATTGTGTCGTCGTATATCGTGCCGTGTGCTAATAATTGTAGGGTCGCCGTGTTCTCGTACGCTGCTTATTATTCTAACATTATTATGCTTGCATAGTAATAGTAATCGGCAAATAAAATATGCGTCTCATGTTTGTGAATTCAAAACTGTGTGAATTGTGACATAAAAGTATAAAAGTAAGCACTTGAGCTTGCCACCTTACAAATTTCCACCTGGCAATCTTGCAAGTGGATACTAAACTGAATTGTCTGGAGTGGAGAATAAGAGTTAGCATGCAGCAATGTATCCAACCCAAATTACATTGTTGTGTACTTTCAGTGAACTTGTCGCAATACCTCCAAATTTGTGATAGTACCTCTTTCTTGCCCATTTCCTTCTACCAACCACCAAAATGTTGTAACGTAAAAAATTAAGCCGCTATACCAAAACCTTGTTTTTCTTGTGGGACTGTCTTTCGTACATACAGAAAGTTTGGCAGAGGGCTTTTCAATCCCCCACCACAGGGGAGTTGATTAATTTTGGGGGACAAACGCAAGTTTGAGATTGGGAACAGTTCTGTAGTGACACATCGCCAATATAGTCCCATATATACGTAAATAACTATTCAGACAAGCATTTATTGTTGTGCAAAAAAACAACAATACAAACGATCCAAAGTTTTCAGAAGCAAAGGAAAATACTTTTTTTTTATTTGCGCAACAAAATCATTTTTCATGTAATAGAAAGAGGCTGTTGCAAGTGATACAAGACATGACTACATGACAAGTTGCAAGTGCAGCATACTGCCACAGCAACATTTAATTGTCCTAGCTTCCCTTCCCCTCTCAACTCAATAAGAGCCGGTTACGACGTACGTATGGTTGATTCATTTGGTTTGTTCCAAAATCTAAATTTGTTTTGTTTTTTGTTAAAGCCTCTTCTCTATTCCTCTTCCCATTTTAATTTAAATTGTAAATTGTAAATTGTTCTTTATTCAAGTGTCTTTCCACATTTAGTTGGCTGCAAAAGTGTGATCTGGAGTAAGCTTTTGTTTTGACTCACGACTTTTCTCCTGCTGTTTACACGGTTGTAGTGCAGACGCTACTATTAAATCAGTAGGTCAAAAATCAAATCTAATTTAGCTTATTCCAAGGACAGACATTTGTCACGTGGTATTTAACTGGAGCGATTTAAACGTAGTGAGATTTGTAACCGGACGTGGAAGGTTGGGCTTAAAAGATACAAAAATGGAGGTCGTAGGATTTAAAAAGAGGAAATGAATTAAAGGGTTAACCGTGTAACGCTGGCTGGAGAAGGAGCTAGTAAATTAAGTATGGTTATGTACTTTTCACTCTTGTCCTCATCTCTGCAAACAAACTACAAACTCTGTATTGTCAATACTCAATTTACATAGAATACGCATTTGTTGTCAAACTGTAAGCCGATACTGCTACAGGTGTACAATCTCACGTTTTGCTTTGATACAGAAACAGTCAAACAACCAATCTCACTTTGCGAATGTTTGTGTGTGTGTGTGTGTGTGGGGCGAGAAGGTCAAAAAAAATGTTTTGTTGTGGCTGATGCAGTGCTTGTTCAAAATATATGTACATAAGTAGGTATGCAAGGATGCATTGAGAGCAGACGGAATAAACGTATAATGATGATGATGAGAATGTCCCAACCCAACAACCAGCAGAATGAAGATGCTTCCGCTTCTCATTTTCCAAAAATGGTTTCGCTTTGCCTATCATGCGAAACACATATAATATTCTATTAATTCACCATGCATTTCCTCTTTCCAACAACAGAATGGCAATGGAGTAAATAGTAACCCTTCACACAGCAGCCTGCACTACAGCAAGGCAGTCATGATGATACACAAAGTATCAACTGCACAACAAATTGAAATGTCGTGCTACATGCATAATAATAATATTATTTAATAATATGCTATCTATCCTCTGGGCCAACAAACACACAAGAAGAAAAACATACGCGCTCATCATTTTCGACACTTGAAAACTGCTCATGTTTTGATCATAGATGCTATATATTATGGTGTGTAGATCCTCCATATCCACACAACACCATCATCTTGTAAAGGTCGAGTGCAAGGGATTCCAAGCATCCATGTATCTAAATTTAGAAAGTGCTCATGTGTTGATAATTGAAATGATGCAAGGACAAGGTACAGAGGTCCGTTCATTTTTACCTCTATCAACTCAAAATTGTCAATGAATTGAGCAGAGCACATTTTACTATATGCACACAATCCACTAACTCCTCATTCTCACCATTTATTTTCATGTTTCCATTTTATCCAGTGGTTTGATTACAACGCACAAGTGAGTGGAGAAATAGCCCCAGTCTCCAGAGGTCACCATCAAACTACATTCTGCTCTCTTCCTTCAATTCAATTGAATTCTATTAACGTATTTACCTGCTTCAGCCAATTCAAGGGCTGTGCTCCCAACAAAAAACACGTTTGACACGTATTACTATATAAATCATATAACCAGAGCAAACATTCAGAATTACTTTGCAAAACATAACCGTAATATCATGTATCCATGTATCTATGTTAAGGTGGTTGCACAGTTTACGATAACGTTGAGCTGAGGCAATACAGCAGAGATCAAAATGGGATTTGAGTAAAAACACAAAAGGGATTTATTGTAATGCCATTTGTAATGACTGATACAATGAACACGTTCATAAAGTCAATATCCAATTCCAGCTGCACCTGGGCAACACTGTAATTCAAAGGTACAATTCCAGAGCCATCTGGCGCAACTCTAGATATCTGTGCAAGAGATGATGTACGCAATTGAGTGAAGATAAAAAATAATGACTCAAGATTTGAAGGGACAAGCAGGTAAAAATGTGTATCCATCTCCTCAGTCAAGTTGGTCTCGTGGCATTCAGTCCCGTTTAGAGTTTTTGCAACAGTCAGCGACACTATGCGGCCCCAGGTACAAGCAATAATCAAGTTGTGTTGTTTTAGTGGCGCAGGTGAGTTAGTATTTTACCTGAGTCTCCCTACATGGCGTCCTTTGTTTGTTGACGCAGATGAGGCTCTTTCAGTGAGCTACTCCTTTCTCAAATTTACCCAATGCACACCTTACAAAAACAACTCCAACTGTCGCTGCTCAACTTTCATGATCCATTCGAACGGGGAACATCAAGACACCCACTTTTCAGTGGTCTACCAGCGCTCGTACGGATTATTGAGCCAAACTTAATTGCTACAAGTTAACAACATTACTGTGCAACTGAGTCTCATTACTGCTCATCTCAAGTTGAATAGAATTGCGGTAACGACTAACGACCGTTCTCGACGAGTTATGTAATCTGGCATTGCTGTTTTACCAAGGAACGATATTTCAGCGGGTCCTTGTTAAAGATGCATATTCAGTCTGCCGTCCGGCCATCCAACCATTCAACGTATTTTTCCCAAATTTGGTATACAATACAGTGGCTTATGTCAAGAACTCGAACTCAGTATTTTCGAAGCCCCGTGGTCAACTGCCTCGCCCTAAAGGGTCAAAAACTTTCAATTACTTTAACCACTTTTCTTCAAAACAGGTAAACTGATAGCAGAGCATAATTTAACTGATACAAATAACAACTCCAGACACATTTCACCCGACAAATAACTTAAAACCTAATTACTAATTTGTAAAATATTTAGGTACTTGGTTCTTTAGATTAAATTAGATTGCTTCCATTTGTGTCATAGTTCGTTATATCCTATTCTATTTACTACATAAAAAAATTAGTTATCCCATAAACGTGAAAGCAGAATAAAAGGATTAAAGCGAATTAACAAATATCAAATTCCTGTCAGCGGTCCTTCGTTCAGCTTACAAGAGTTTTTTTTTTAATTTTATATGTTCCCCATCATCTCGCAAAATATCGCAGTTTTAGAGTTCCCGTACGTACCAACCCGGCTTGGACTTGGAGAGCAACTATATATTAGGTATATAATTTATATAATATACATGTCACTTCTGTGTAATTTTCCTCTCGAGGGAACAGTTTGACAATAAACTCAATATATATATATATAATATGTGATGTACGGTTTGTGGGGGTGAATTGACGTGTAAACAGGGGCGCATGCATCTTGATAAATAGATGTGGGGATGATAGTTGGTTTGCTTGTGATTCGGGTGATGAAGTTGGGGCGACGCTGGACTTGCTCTGTTGTGTCTCAGCAGCACATTGTAGACGAGCACAGAGCAAGAAGAGCAGAACAAGAGGAGCAGGAGCACACATCATCTCATCGTTCAAGTAAGTATCTAGCCAGTAGTGGATGCACACAATATTTGAAGATGAAGAACAGGCCGAATGAAAGGGTTGACTCCAATGCCCCAACATGTTAGTCTAGCAGAGTACTTCAGTGACGGATGGCGTTGCCACTTTTCAGCTCTCTTAATTTTATTCTTTCCGACTTGAAAATAAAAAAGTGCATCTTGTAAAGTAAACACGCAAAATCTTGTCTGCATTTCTACAACTCTCCACTTTATTTCAACTGTGGCAAATACTCTTTGCAGAACAATTATCTATTCGTTTCTCTCTATCATCCTACAGAGCTGCTGCGCCTCTTTTATTTCATCTAGTCCAAAAAGGTGTACATAGTGTAGATAAACTTGAAGCATTATATTACTTGCATAAACTTCCCTACAAAATATCTTGTAATCATTCTTATCCCAGTGATAACTTTTCAAAGTGAGTTCGATACATTCCAAAATTCAAATTGTGTTAAAAGGTGATAGCTCCATTTTGTATCTCCGTGCTGAAAAGATGGGGCATTTGTAACCCAGCAACACAAGAAACAAAAATTTAAATTTGGTTCAGACAAACCAACAACCCAAACATCTATTAACAATCCTCACAAATTACGACGTGCTGCGTGAATAGTGGAAATCCACAAATGGACTCGATCGATTTTGAACAGTCTCGTATTTAATAGCAAAAGGGACCCCTTCACTGCCACTGAAATGAGATGAAAGAGTTTGAGTACCAAGTGAACATGTTCTGAAGGTAAAACCGATGGAATTTGGTTAGTCGTCAAATAGAAAGGTAGATAGGACTAGAAGAGTGCGTGGAACAGGAAGAGCATCATTTTAGATGTCTAGTGGGACAGCAGTGATTGTGACAAACCAAAGTCGAATATTCCAGTCATCATCCAGCACAATTGTGCCGAAGAAGAAGGTGGGATCCCTTGCCACTGCCAACACAGGCACCAGCCTTCTCAGTAAAGCTGGAAGAGAGGACTGCCCTTCAACCAAGCAAACCAGTGGGCTATTGTTAGCAAAGCATGATCAGAGTGGCGACATCGGCGGCACTGGCACACCCAAAACCACTACGACATTTTTGCCAAGACATTCTGCTCCTCAACACGCATACCAACCCCCATCCTACGAGGGCCCTGTTATAACCCTGTTATGTCCCCCAGTGAGCAGCAGCCCGCATCCACACCCCATCGTATCTCACAACGTGGCCTCAGTCTCCACCAGCACACTGTTACGCGACAAAACTTGCAGCTACTCCTCCTCCGAGTGCATTGGAGGTGCAGTGGGGGTGAAGCGAAGTCAACAAAATGTGGTGAGAAGACTTGACAATTTAGGGGCTCCAGTTCAACCGGATTCCATTGTGCTTTTGTCAGGAGGAGGAGGGAAAGGAGAAGGAGGGAGAGAGGTTCCGGGGGTTAGCATCAAAGTGGAAAATATTAAAGTTGTTGAGGGGGGGACTAGTGTAAGTGGGGAAAAGTTTCCCATAATTGGTTCTATTGAGGACACAGAAAGCTGGTCCTGGTGGGGTGGAGGGAGCTGCATACTGGCTCCAGCGGATCCAGATAGCATCCCAAACATCAGCGTCGCTGCCCCCCTCAGTGGTAATAGTAATAGTGCAAGCGTGAGACTTAAAGTCTCTTCGAGCTCGAGCAGAGCATCATGCCCAGATCATCCAGACCCGAATGGTGGCAACTCAAGTGTGTACAGTTTGTATGGGAACAGTGACTGCGGTGGTGTAGCAAGTCGGCTGGAGAGTATAAATGGAATCCTAGTGAAATGTGAAATTGACTCACCATCCACAAATGCAACAAGCAATTCAAATAGTGCATTGTTAAGCTGTGCCACTGGCGCTAGTCTTGCCAATCAATCAGTCAACTGTGTCGGGACGACGACATCGGATCACTCCGCCAACTCCTTCTCTAGTTCAACTCACGACGCCACTCTTCACTCCACCACGACAGACATGACAACTGAAATCTCCTATTTTCACGATGTAAGCTAACACTAGTCATTACATTACCTGGTTATCAATCATTTCTTCAAGCTCACGTTTCGCGACAAAGGTGAATCTAGTGGATTGAATCTATGCCTCCCTCTCTAATGAGCAGCTCTGCAAGTTGATACATATTTAAATAATTGTTCAAATCACCCAACTCATTATATAATGGGCCAGTGTGTCTTGTGTTGTTTGGCTACTGCTATTAATATTAATATTAATAATAATAATACATCAAAGTCATCCGCGGCTTCATCCCCCACCCCTTTCAAATTAATGTAGTTATACGGTTCTTTTGCAAAGTTGTTATGTAAGGTTTCTGCCTGACCTTTTTGCTGATTACGATGATGAAACGACAACGCTTTTATTTCACCTGAGCATTTCTGAAAAACAACATGATTTTTATTAACTAGACTTGAATGCTAATTGGTTTAATAGCAATCAGCGGAAGACGCCAATGCGCACACAGCTAACAATGTATCCCGATTCCAAATGAATTTGGGAGCCAACTGATTTATTGCTGTTAACACGATCCCTCTGCAATTTCGTCAAACTTGTAAAATGAGAAATGCTGGTGCGGCTGATGACGATGCAGGCAATCGCCAATAAAACCAGCAGCTCTGGTATCATTGCAGCAATGATAATTATTCTGAGTTCGGGTTTAAAGACTCGCATAAAATAAAAGGTAAATACTGAGAGAACCAGCAATCATCGTCCCACTTTATGTGCGTGGTGTGGTTCCAGTAAATGGCATTTGCTTATTTAATCGAGACTCCAAAACTGGGTGATTGTGCTACTATCCATTTCCCTACTTGACAACCTTTCATGCCAATTCCCATCTTCTCCTTACACAGTTTGTGTACCCACCTGGCTGTGGTTATTATTGTGCAATGACCATAACTTGGTTGACAGTCAACGCCAAAGCTGCTTATTAATTTCTTTCCACCCAGGCCCATGTTGTGTTAGGTGGATGGGAGGGGGATAATACATCCCCTTCCCAATGCAATGGCGTGTCTCAATGGCCACTGTGGCATCCAGCCCAGTCCCAAAGACATTCATTTCTAATCTCGTGCTGTTGGTGTCTAAAATATAAAGATGAGTAAATACAAGAGAGGGGTACTACTCCAGCAGACTGAAGGGAAGTCTGCCTCTTGCATCCTCTCTTGTTCCCCAACATCAGCTCAGTTTTTGTGTTGCTGCCACCACAATCCATGACAGAGCTGATTGTGGTTGGATCATCTACAAATTTTTGAGGATTCCCAGTAATCAAATAGGAAACAAGATGTGTATGAAGAGAGGAAATGAGTAGTGGCCATTTTTGTGTACAGCACTGCAGCTCATCAGAGGTCGCCGCATTTGTCTTGGTTGAGCTGATGCAACAAATGACATGGATTTGTTGAAATGTTAGCTGTGAGATAGATGCATGATCTCCTTTTTCAAACTCAAGCTGCCATTATCATTTGTGTTATTATTACTATTATTAATTTTTATATGCAGAAATGAGTAGCAGTGGCACACTCAAATCAGCACCATCCGATTGCAACAATGGTTAGCTGGTTGGGTACGGAAGGTTAGCTGCTTTGCATGCAGCAAGGCAGCAAGTCAAAAGATGAGGGCGCAAGCAAACATCTCCTCTTTTGACTCCTTACAAACAACATGTAAATCAATGCAATGGATCTAGTATTGGATCATAAATATCATCTTTTGTCATGCTAAGCAATGCTGCCAATCATACTGAGAAGGAATAATGGACAGTTGCCGTTTTGATCCACATATCTTATATTTTTTTGTGCAATTTTCTTGCGATGATGATGATGACAATGGAGAGGATGACAAAGGCAAAAATGCTGGGATTCTCTTCTGGTGAGCAGTTCACCAGTGGCCACTTGCTGCAGACTCTCATCAGTCATCATCATCATCCTCATCTCTCTACTTGAGCCATTCATGGAGCTTGGTAGGCAGATATTCCTGTTGGACGTGTGTGAGTCTGTGTCCTTGTGTTGCGTGAACAAGAACAAGTTGGTTGATAGTTTGCCGCTGTTGTTGTTGTTGCAACTTGGGTTTCCTCAAAATGTTATCCATGAGGATAGTGATGACGATGAAATGGAATATGTTGTCTTGTTGCTGGAAAGTATGTGACAGCATGACGAGAGCAGCCATCTCAACATTCCATTAGATATAGATAGGAGCTTACTAATAGACGTTGCTGTTTAAAAAAAATGTTACTAAAAATATTACTCATCCGCACCTGACTTGAGTGGATGCATTTATTTATTGCCAATGTTATCATCTTCCTTCATCCACCACTTTTCCAAAGTGATTAAAATGTAAATTGTGCGCTCGTAAATCTTAGAGCGGCTCCACTTGAGTGAGTGTGCAAGTCAAGCGAAGCCTAGTTATTTTTTTGCAATTCGCCACATTACTTCATTTTTGTCACTTACAATTTATGACGTTGACTTTGGAATGAAATGGATCACACTTTATGGAAAGCGTCGCTGGTGTCACCCAACAATAATCTCAGATCTAATCAAGTCCAAACGTGCATATTTTTATCTTCGCCTCAAGTTTTGTCCACTGCGCTGCCTGGATGCTGTACTGTCCAAACAATCCACCTGGTGACAACTTGCGTGCAGGTGCATCAGGATTGGTAATAATTATTAGGATTAGGATTATCTGTTTGCATATAAAACAAGCACCTTGTGCACTTGCCAAGAAAAAAAAATGACTAGTTGCCTTTTTGCGATTACTGCGAAACCACTTGCATTTTTGTTGCACTCACAATTCGCATAGAGTTAAGAGAAAAGAAAAATAGCAAGATATAATTTTATTGGAACATTTCCTTTACAATCCAAATCAAATTCAAGTCAACCCTTTTTCTGCCCACCAAATTAGTGCACTCACAAAACCCAATCCAATCATCCACATGCATGCATATCATTACTCACATTTGCAAACATACAAAGCATGTGTTTGTGTTGCATGCGAAGCCCGGCATATGTGCAACAAACCACATCTGCAACATTTTTGTTGCAAGTATGACTACCAGATTTGCAACAAATAATTCCACATTTGCAAAAAAACTTAGTCGAAAAATTACAATTTTTATTTGCAATTTTGATGGGTTTTAAAAGTTTTTGGTTTTCGTTGTATCATATAGATAAAGTTATTAATTTATTAACAATTTTTACGTAGGCATTTTCAGGTCTTTCCCAACTTTGTGTAGCGATAACAGCGGATGTAGTGAATGATTTTAAAAAAAAATGAGATTAAGCTGGATACATAATTACAGGGTTTTTACTAAAGCTGATATCCGAGCTCAAGTCAACTGCACTATTCAAAGGGGGTTTCTACTAGAAACTTTCTAGTACTGTAGGTGACCTGAAAAAACGTTATTGGGTCAGATGCACCATATCCCGTATCATACTGAACTGATGCGAAAGGTTCGAAAACGGCAGAGATGCTTTAGTATGCAGGCAGAGTTCAGGGAGACCCAAAACTACAATAGACGAACGGCATACTGGAAGACTCAGGGACCTGAGTCAGGGCTATAGTAGACAAAGACAGACAAATTGCTATAAAAGTGAAATATCTGGAAAGTTTAATACGAAGCGGCAGTCATCATTGTAATGATTAGTAGAACCTGATTTACGGCAACGATAAGAAACGGGAAAAGTTTAGTTGTTGCATATATGGATATTTTTGTTGCAAATTTGGTACTTGGCATTTTTTTGTTGCAAATGTGACTATTTTTCGAAAAAAAATTAAATGTTGCAAATGTGGAAAGTTGCAGATATGCCGGTGTTTCGTTATTGTATATATGTGAGCAAGCTTGGATATGAGATGTCGATGAGGAAAAGTGAAACTGCTCCTATGTAACTTTTTGCAGTTAAAAATATAGGTATAATGGTTCGAGTACATAAGGTTTGCAGCCATTTATTCTAGTAAGTAGGAGGAGGAGGAGCAGATAACGATGATTTAAAAAGACTAACAAGCTTTTCTAATGGATTCAGTAGAAAATGGGCATGTAAAAAACATACTTTTTAAAGAGGCATTATTACTACCACACCACCATATACCATACACCGACATATATTATTATACGATCCCATTCACAATCCCTCCCATCTCAGCTTTAGCTGCTCAAAAGCTTCGAGTTGTATATTATACTCCTGTAATATGTATGCAGCACACTACGTAAAAAGCCTCTCATTACGATTTTACTCATCAGAAAATGTTAATCCCTTTAATTAAGATCAACTTGAGAAAAAAGGGGGAACCTTATGGCAAAAGGAAAGCGCAAGATGAGAAGTGAGTCTGGTCTGGTGTATCTTCTCATATCAAAACTCCTTATTCTCCTCTCTCTCTCTCTCTCTCTCCATTTAGAAGTATATATGAGTTGGGTAACACGAGCAGAGAAGAGGAGATTGGAGCGGGAGGACGAGAGATAATGTTCACTTAATTCTCGTAAAATCCTCCTCAAGGTTTTTCTCAATGCAAAAAGATTATAAAAGAGAATGGAAGGAGAAAGAAACGGAAATAAAATGATATCCTCCTGTGATTATGATACACTTCTCCTTTCCCCTCAAAAATACATACATCCTCCTCCCAGTTAAAACAAAAGAGGAAAAATGATACAAAAATGCATATATAAAACGTTAATGTTTATAATAATAGTAGTAATAATAGTAAACCCTTTTAAAGCTGTAAGGAAGGTGTACAAAGTTTTAAAATCAGAGTCCACCAGTTTATTTCTTCCAAATTGCAGTATTCATAAAACCAAAATTTAGATGTGGTCCAAATTGTACTGTTTATACGCGTGGAACTATATGCTTCCAGAGAAGGTTCCATTCCAGCGTATTCACGCCTAATAACCGTATTGTAACTTTGGCTACTTCCTATTCCATTTAGTAATTTCATAAAATACTTTGACACAATTTTGCATGCAATGCTGTCTGTGCATTGTTCTAAATATTGCCATTATTGTGACTTTGTGATTACTGTGTTGAGTATAATCCTCCTCCTCATCAACAATATCAACTTGATTCAATGTTGCCGATTAAAGTGCTCCGATGACTCACCCACATTCACACTATTGCTTTTATAGGCAGGCAGACTGGATATATGGATCAAGTTTATTGCATCGTCGTGTGATCGCTCACGTGCTACTCTTGGATTTCTTAAGTTGATCAAATATATATCTTCATAATATACAATGTGTCCATTATTCATTTGTAAAGTTTTGTATGTTATTGTGTGCCGAGTGTATATACACTACACACACAAAACTTTTCCTTCTGGCCAATCAACCAGCAGCCATAATAGAAAGCAAAAGCAAACAGACCCAAAAGGTAATATCTTTGCATTCATCTTTTTTATGAAATGGAAGATGTAGAATGAATGAATGGACACATTGAATTGTGTGTCTACCAAATGATGCTGGAATGAGATGACGGTTATGATCATTCTTATTTTCTTTTCCCCATTTTATTTTTCCCAATCCCGACACACATCCCCCATCTCATCCAAAAAAAATGCTTTAATTCTCCTTTAACGAGCCCCTTTCTCTTATAACTTACATTTTCCCTCAGTTTTCTTCATTAGTGCCACTGCTATATATAGTGAGCTAAGACTTGCTACTCCTTCAGAATTAATACGGAGGATATGAAATTCATAGATGATCATTATGATTTCCAGTAGCCTACTTCCTCAGAGTTTTCATTCGATCCGATTTACCAGGAAACTTGGAAAGTTGAAAGGAAAAAAAACATTCATCGGATGAGATGATGTGCCATGTACCTACTTTATTCTAGAGAGGCGTAGTTGGTTTCCTTCCACCACACACATTTTCTAAATAATAAGGCTATCCAATATTTTGTCAGCAAATAAATTTATGTATTTTCTCTTTGGGATCTTGTCTCTGATCTACTTTTGTTGTATTTTCTTTTCATGCCCACCACCGCACCACCGCATTTTCAATGTACCACAAATCTTTCAGGTTTTCAAAGCTTATTCCGCAGTACTCTTTTATTTGTTGACATTTTCCTCATCCCGCTTGGTTTGTACCAAAATCTGAGGCTTTTAAAGCTCTGCTTGTGCTTATTCCCAGCTGTGATCATTAGATTATTTTAAGGGCTCTTTTCCCTTTTTATTTTCAAAGATAATGATATTCATGACGATAATGATATTAAGCCATCGCATACTTCCTACCCCCTCATTTACCTATGCGTATCTACCTTTCTTTTGACTAACTTCAACGTTTTTGTTTCACAATCATCGATTGTCAAGGGTTGGATCTGTCGATAGTTTTATTCCAATTCTCATAAAGCACAAAAGCAAAAAGTTTTTTCCCATTTAATGTAGTTTAATTTAATTTAATGTATTGTGGGAAAACAAAAACATGAACAAGGTTTGTGAAGAATTGTGAGAAAAATAAGAGCGGAAAGAAAGAGGGGGTCGCAAAACTAATCATTATCCTCATGATAATAATCATAAGTAAATGAAGAGGTTTTAGATTTCAGAGAGGAAAATGTCGAACAAAATCGGGGATTTTGTTTGAAAGAATAGAAAAAGTGGCTGCGTGCTTGGTATTTTTTTTAGTTTTGAATGATGGCTCATCTGAGTTAACCAAATGGATTAGCTCTGGTGAATACGTAAAGAAATGGGATTCATTGTATGCATTTATCAGGCAGAAATCAAGCGGCCTCCAGCAGTTGGAAAACATGCCACAAAGTCAGCAAGAGACAAGGCGTCGTAATTAAGACAAAAGGCAGACCAAAAAAAATATTAAAATCCGGATTTGAGAACCGTTATTGTTCCACGCTAGCTTTTTCATTAGAAATTCTAACGGAATGAATTTGGGATTTCTTTATAAAGTTAAATAATTTTTTATCTAATCAGAGACAGCACAGCATCATAATAATGCAATTGTCTAATTTTGGAAAATAAAAAAATTGGTAAAGTAAAACAAAGGGACAAAAATATTGTGCTGATCTTATATTGGTTCTATAATGATAATGATAAAGAAAAGGGATGAAGTTAGGGAATGAATATCAAACTCGTACAAGTAAGATTATTTGTGCATAATGAGTAGCAAATGAGGATGATGATGATGAAAAAGAAAAACAATAAGCGTGAATAGATTTCAGAAGCAGGATTTTTTCTCTGAAATCTAAAAAAAGAGTCTTGGATGAATTATTAGCCAAACTTTATTGAAAACTTTTTTCCCTTTTATCTTGTCACCACCTTTGTTTTAGCTTATTTTTATTTCCCCCCCAAAAAAGTCCATTATTATTGCTCATTCCTGTTTATTCGTTCATTAGCTGGATGTTATGTGAAGCTGAATATGCGGAATGTAATCAAATGAGATGTTGATATCGCGCACAAAGAAAGAATTTATAATAATAATATTTTGGGTGGAGAGGAAGCAAGTATGAAATCAAGTAGGTATGTACGTGTCTCTCTATAGTCATATTTATGTGTAGCATGGAACTATATCGCGGATTGGGTTTAAAGTGAAGTACTTTGGTTTCATTGTGGGATTGCTTTCATGAGATTTATGAGAGGTTTGTTCTTTACGCTGAATGGATAAGCTATTTGTATCAGTCAACATTCAAATCAACAACTTTGAAATAATGATGATGATATGATAGCGAATGGGCAAAATGTTGTTGGATAAAAAAAATGGAAGACCAAGTGAGGCCAGGAGGATCAGAAAAGGACAAAAAGCCAGCCCATTGTAAGCTTTTTTGGCTTGATGCGGAGGTTGAATAAGGCAGAAAAGGGATCCTCTCTCATCACCATGATCACAAGCACACACGCTACGTGAATATTATGCATATTGCATGGCAGCAACAGAAAACCGTTATTTTTTGTCCCATTGTATTTATCATTAATACAAAGTGCAAGGAAAAGTTGTTCACAATTACGCAAAGAGGTTTGCACCGTTTTTCATGAATGGAATATGAATTTGGTGGTGTTTTGTGGATGATGAAACGTAATACATAAATGCTCATCATATTCATAACTTTTTGACAAGGGGCTGGTCCACTCACTGGACACATGGGGCACAACAGATATCCTTTCAAATTGGAGAATCAGAATTAGAGCCCTTAATAAGCAAAATGTATAACGAAAAGAGTCTCCAGTTCTCTTTAAATCACCATCAAATGATTATAATGCTCGTAACTAATTTACAAGTCAAAACCCTTATCAACCAAGCATGCATGCAGATCAAGCATCCATGTGGTAATAAAGAAGGAGAGGGGAAGATGAGGATGGAGCATTCCGATTATTCTTTCATTCATCATAACATTGTGTATGTGTGCAAGTGTGCATACAACACAAAACACCGACAAATGATATGCTGAGTATGAAGTGCACTTATACACACGCATTGGAGTATCATGTGGAATGACAATGTTGATCGGAAACGAATGATAATCTGATCTCTTGGCAATCCAAAAAAGGCGACAAGTGCCAGAAGTAATGTGCACATAAGGATGAAATGATTGCATTATCGCTGCAATATTGCACTCACAAGGAGTATTCCCCAGCGGTTACGGGGGTATCTCCACCTCAACTGGTATGGCCATTCGAGAATTTGCTCAAATTCTACTCATAAAAATACAAAAGTAAATTTGGCAAGATGTTCATAAGGAGAACACTGGCGACCAATCCTTGTCAGCAGACATACACAGAAGGATACATAATGTACACCTTGTTCCCTTTGATCTTTCCATTTTCTTTTACAAAAAACAGCAATGATAATAAAAGAAGCCATTATACTGATAACCATACCCCGGATTTCGACGAAATGTCATTTCTTTTGTGCTTAAAGGTAGTGTCTTAAGACTCCGTATGTGCACGAAACACATAAAATGGAGTCGAATAAGCCCAACTTGAAATGTCATTTTTGTCATTTTTTACCGTTTGGTGTCATTTGTCATATGACGTGTCATTTTTTGCCTGTTTTTCCCAAATTTGTATATTTTGGCTCGTT
>JAITYZ010003784.1:0-14809 GCA_027744595.1 Paronellides praefectus
CAAAAATCAAAATCATGATTTTGGTGATTTTGATGATTTTAAATCAAAAAAGTATTTGAAATCATTTGATTTTGAACATGTCTGTCTAAAGGCACGAAAGAGTAGAAAGGCTTTTGATCTCCTATGTTGCTTGTTCTTGCAATTTTTGTGACATGGTTTGTGAAATGTTTTCACTCTTCATATTATGGCCACCTCTTTTTTGCTCTTTATAATTAAGGCATACCTATCTTTATAACACATTCTGCTGGTAGTGCTTTTAGATTGTTTTTAATTTATAAAATTGGGATTTATACTTTTTTTTCAGAAAATTGGGACAGAGGCAGAGACAATGTTATGTTTATCATGCTATATTCAGTTCCTTTTTCACAATCTTTGCCCGATTGAATTGAATTTTATTAAAGTGTTCAAATATTTTAGCCAGTATTTCGGCCGATCCGCGTCATCCTTCTTGCTTGTAATGATAACAATTGAATGGTACGCGTATCGCGTATCCCATAAAATTTGGCAAATGGTTTACAATAAAAAGAAACAAATTTATTATCTTTCCTGTTTTTCTTTTCTCTTATCATAGACGTCCCATATGGGTTACTAGTTTTGCTTTTCAACCATATACAATGGATAAAAAGTACTTGAGAGGTGCCAGTTTTCCAGATTCCAGGCTACATTATAGTCATGACCATGACTGCTCACGATTCATGACGACAATAATTATCATGACTATGATTACTGAAAATGATGATATTTTTTAAAGGCATAATGATTTTATTATGATAAGCATGATAATATCATCATGATGAGTATGGCGATGCTAAGATGCTGGCAAGCTCTTGTTTGGAGCTGTAGTCTGGGAGGGATTTTTACGGGGAGCACTTATCCAGGGTGCAATTGTTCAGAGGGGAGCAGTTGCCCGCCTCTCATAAAGTCAGGTAGGGTAATAAAGTTCTATACTCAATACTTATGTATGTAAAATGGATAATTACATCTTATGCATCATTGCGTTGAATCAACATGATTTTTGTGCAATTGAAGAAAACTAAAAGTCAACTAATAAATAGTTTTACTACTACCATCTATTTTTCTATGTGCACTTTTTTCCGTTCAGAAGAATAATGGAGGATAAGTACCACCGTGATCACAGGGAAAGTTGGGAGGAAGCATGAGGATAGACACCCACACATCATATGATGTGTGTAGTTAAATGGTAGAACAAGAGAAACTTCGGGGCCCGGAGTCCTGGCTAACAATACAATGCCATCTCATTCAAAAAAAAAAGATGGAATTTCCAACAAGTATGTACTTAATAAAACGCTTATATGAGATGTATCTACATACTACTATACACTATATGAATATGAACCATATGAACCATTATAGAAAATATTTTAGAGGAGTCAGCAGTGAAGTAGTGATAGGTACATGGAAACCTCCTTTCTGGAAAATGAAATGGCCCGTGGTAAAAGTGTACTACCAACACCGCTACGTTACTATTACGCTCTCGCTCTCTCTCTGTTCACTGTTGCTGTTGCTGGAACCGAAGAGATCACGTCGGCTTGATAATGCAAGGTAGTCAGCGAACGAGGAGCCGTTGAAGTATGCAAAATTCTCCTACGAACATAAGTTATGTTACATAACGCTCTAAAGTATGATTTCTTTTCTCTCGAAAAAGCAATTGAACAGTGCACCACTTGACTAGCTCCAGTAGTGGAGGAAAACTTGTCTCTGTGTAGCATATTGCAACAAACAATACACTGTGACTATGATACAGTTGGGTTCACAGAACGACAATATAAAATAAATTTTAGAGTGCTTTGTACGTATGTAGTAGAGCTAAGTATGTGTGTGAAAAAATGCATACTTGATAAACGTGTTGTGGCTGTTATGTAAGTTTGCAAGGCTGGGCTTCCTCATCATCATCATTCTTAAAAACTGACAGTTTTTTAATACTTCCAGCATTTCCTACGTTTGCTAAATCAAAACAGAGGATCGTGCTCGCTCAAAAACAAATCAAAACATAAAATGCTACAATAAAGCCGGAGACACGAATGACCTTTCTCAAAATGGTCTGTACTTTCGTTGGTGGGATGTGTGGCGCGGAAATATTTACGGATGGATACCTCCTCCGCACACATTAGAAACTGATGATGACTTGAGGGAGAATTTTTAGTGTGTTAATGAGCATGAGGAGAGAATGTGCAAAGAGTTGCAGTTTTGATAGCACCGCAGCCAACACCAATAATATGTTCCCTCCTGTCCTTGCTGGTTCTTATCATTTGACAATCATTCGTCCGTCCGTTCCGTTCTCAATAACTTGTGATACGAATTTTTTAATTCGAAATTGATCCTCGATACCTTAGAACTTTAGCGCGATCGAGTTTCAAAACCAAAGTCATCTACCGGGGTAGATCTTTTTCTGAAATTCTATTATGATGACATAGGTCGTGTATTTAATACCTCATTTGAAATTTCGCAATGTGTTAAAGAGTAACATAAAAATATGTAATATCCTAAATGTACAATAGCCTATTATTAATAGGGTTTATTATCGAATCTTGTAAGCACATATTATGTAAATAATTGACAATGTGGACAAGTCATATTATAGCTATCTAGCGACACAAATTTACAAAATTCCAATTATTGATCCGGTTCAACTTTCTTCGCACAATAATCCCTTGAAAGCTGTAAAGTGGGTTACTTCACACACATCTAGCGCAGAGAGTCCAGGCTCAAATGTTTATTCAACTTAGAACTCAGGTGAGAAGCCAGTACCAAATTGAAGAAACTAAAGTTTGGTTGAGCATGGATCGCTTATGTCAGGTATTAAAGAAGGGGGACACGCCAATTAGAATTTAAAACCCCCAGACAGCTTGAGCCTTCTGTTCAGCTTTTACCTATTTAAAAATGACGTAAGACTTGCAAAAAGGTATTGTGTGGTAGCAGTACACCAAGTTCATCTATGACAGATTTACGAAGCCATTTTCCCGTCTAACTTTTTTTTCAATTTCATAGTTTTCCTCAATTTTATCCCTTACAGCAAAGTGTCTTGTTGCGACGAGTGTATCCTGTCCTGCTACCAATGTCGCATAATAAAGAAATTAAATCGAAGGGAAGACCAATAAGCCAGGCAGTTTCTTTCCCAGTGCTTTTGGAAATGGAAAAAGTTGGAAAGTAAGAAAGAGGACGAATTAAGATGGCGTAAAAAACTGCTTTCAGTTGGACGTAGTTTTAAACTTTACAGATGAATGGGTTCCAAAACGACCTTAGATATCAAATAACTTTAAAAATGTTTTAAGAAACTTTAAAGGACGCTTGGGTTTCAGACTTTTACAATAAATGGGTGGAGATATCCATTCGGCTTTCAAATCGGCTTTGGTACTTTTTCATGAAATGGGACATGTCACGCACTCATATTTGCCCATTTTATTTAGATGTATTTCAATCACAGAAAAAGTTTACAAGCACATGCTCCCCCCGAATTCTCAAAATATAAAAAATTCCCATCGAAAAATAGGGAGTAAAATGGTTATACCGTACAATATTTTTAGCTTGACTCTCATCTCAAATACATAACATTCGTATTCTTCCTAGAATTTAATCACATTTGCAACAAAAATGCAAAGTACCCCAATTCTTCTTCATAACTTATAGCTTGCTTTTGAAAGGTAACAGCAGCCAAAAACACATTTGTGCAATTTATATGCACAAGTTTGATGAATGCCACGCATTTGTAGGATAATGCTCACGTTCTTTAGATTACAAGCGAGAATGTTGATGGATGTGTGGCCTTGATGTTCACTGTACGACATTACATTATATAGTTTAGTTATCTCCAGTCAATGCAGACAATAAAGCGATTTTTTTAGGAAAAAACTATTGCTTTATTGCTATTTATTAAATACATGGGGCGTATATAGACAGTGTTGGCAAAACAGCGCTCGTTTGCTTTATTGCTTTCAAAAATGCAATTTTTGTTTCCAGTGGAGATTCTCCGCGCAGACAGATTAGTAGTTTAAGAGTTGTGCCTATGTAAATACAAAATGATGATTTTTGGAATGACTTTTCAGCCAACCCCCACAACCTTTTATAAAGTAACCCCAGACACAAGTATACGTGGAAAAGTACAGGTCGGTTACCGTCAAAAGTTTTACGCATTTTTAAATTTCCGAAAACATTTAATTCTGCAAATTATTAAATAAATAATTTAAGCTTTAACGAAAGTTCGCATTCCCAGTAACCTCCGAATTTATTACACTTTAATTATGCAACACGACAAGCCAGCAATCTCATAAGTTTGTGGATAGATTTCTTTGAAATTAAAATGTGTCTTGAAATCTATGGTTCAATCTTAATTTGTTAATTAGCTCAAGACTAATTTTCCTCGGACAAAAATATTTTCCGAAAGATGTAAAAACCATCATGGAAATTATCTATAGGATGTATATAAAACTTTAAAACATGCGAGACCCAGAATCACAAACGTTTGTTGTTCGTGGAATTTCTTCAAATTAAGTTTTTTTATATTCTAGGATTTTTTTACAAAGCTCCAAACTACTTATATGACGATTTTGATTCAGATTGATTATTGATTATAAAAAAATGCAAAAGATCATGAATAGTAATGGTCATAAAACTGACCATATTAGAATTCCCAGCTAGTTATACGTCTTTAAACTTTTGCAAATCTTTTGACTGATGCCAAATCTGTGTGCCAATTTTCCAGTGAAAGTTACGTACACTACGACGATAAACTACTTACAAGGGACTGGCGCATGCATTTGACTACATACTCGATAACATACCTTACTACTTTTATTATATAATTAAGAGGAACTTTATTCAATTCAACGGTTATTTTTATTATTATTAGTAATAATTTATTATATAGTATCATACAGATACTTGCGTACAAGTTTTTTGCTGAGATTGATACTGAGAATAATGCTTAGAAATTGCCTGTGTGGTTAACAAGAAGAACCCAACAACAACAACAGCCAACTCTTCCGTGCGCTTCAAGAAAGAAAAAATTACCTTGAAAGGCAGCCTCAAAGTTGTTACTCCCATCCACCTTGTCAACTTCCGCAAGCTGACCGGAGACGGTAGACAGGAGAAATCCAATAACTATCGCACTCGGACTCATTGCGTTCCTTTTCACAGTCACCCCCAAATAATGAATACACTTTTTAAAACGGATATGTATTTCGATTTCTGTTGGTCAACAAGAACACACTTAGCCAACTGCTATGACGGATCCAGTCCACTAAACATCATGCCACATTAAATATTAGAAAATGGTTTGTTTTCAGATTTTCAAAAAGTTACCCTCAAAACATGCACACCACTCAATTTCCAAATCGACAATCGTATATTTCTGCTGCTTTTCATAATTTCGCAATTTATTTTGTACACAGCAGATTTGAATGGAAATATATGCTTATCTTAAAATCATAACAATGTTCGAGCCTCTGAATAGCACTTTTCGCACTTTTTTACTAGTATTGTTTTTGTTTAAAAAAAAATGAAATTCGTATTTTCCACACACTTCTCATTAATTTGTTTTTGTTAGAAGAGTGATCGCCAAAGAAAACTTAAATATTTTTCCAGTGAGCAAAGAGTAAATCCTGCGTAGATTATGACCACAAGAGAGACTAGTGCCAATGACAGATGAGATTCTCCAGAGCAGAAAAAAATGGATGAAGCAACTAGAGTCCGTTATTTTCTCTTGCTTGTAATAATTGCAGTCTCTATATTTTATTTTTTGTTCAAAAATAAGGAGTCATACACTTCACAATTCACACACAAACCTCACACTCACATCTGTTACAACTGAAGAACACGGAAGTGGAAGAAAAGTACTTGGCTCCACTGTGGCATAATGGAAATTGTAGAAGAAAAAATTGGATATTTTTTTGAGAATGGGAAAAATATTATGAATCGTTTGTGCAGTGAGCGCGGAGAGAAGAGAATGAACCACTTAGAAAAGGAATCTGAGAAACACTGACAGGCACTCCAGAGCTACTTCTACAGGTTCGTCCAGCAGCAGAGTACACTGCTCCTGCTCCACATAACACAACGCTTTCCTTTTCATCATCACGAAACGGGGGAAAACCGATTTGCTGGTGTAAACTATGCAATGTCCCTTGTATCGAGCATATTGGCTTCCTTATATCTGTCAACTCTGCTCGCCTGGCATCCCACACAATTTCTCCTTTATATGTACAAGAGATGGACGATAAGAGGGAGAACGTTGAAGGAATGGCAATGAAATGTTTGTATTTTCTTCCTCTGCCGAATTATTACGACGTAACGAGTGAAAGAGAGGATAAAAGGGAACAAAAATGAATAGGGAAAGCTGGAGAAACTATGTGAGCTGGAGACAGTCGGCTATGCAACTGGATAGGTATCGATCGACGTGTATGCTACACAATGTTTGTGCGGGTGGTGTTTTTCGTTTGGTTTCATATTTATGTGGCGTTGATGGGGAGCACAGACAAGTTCATATATAGCAAGTCGTGCCTTACCATATTTCAATACAAACTTGTAGCAAAAAATAAAATAAAACAACCCGTGAACAAGTTCCAGGAAAGTCTTCCAAGCAAACCATTCTTCCAACAACAAAATCGTGGGACTGGCATCGCATTGCATCGTGTGAGATGGAACAAGTCATAGTATGCCCTCTTGCCACTCTAATTGGTAGTAGCAGAAGGATCAATTCTATGGTTGGTGGATCAGTTTGGAAACGGGTTTCGTGGTCGGCGACAGTCCTTTGGTTTTTTTTCTCTCTCTCCCTTCCACTACCCATTCTTTTCATTACAAACTTGTTTGAGAAAATGTTTGATTAATAAATAAAAATGAGAATGGGATTGTTACATAATAATTTGTTTTTTCAGAGAATATTTTAAATTGAAAAGAGTAGAGATGAGAAGGATAGAACAAGTTAGGTTAGGATAGGATGAAAATGTGATTTTCATAAACATTATAAAATTTATTCAAATGCTAGTATTACGGCAATGTTTATGGCCCTATGGCGGTAATACTAGCCTTTTTGGAGGAATTTTTGTTTGGGTGGAATAATGCATATGGGATGACTAAATGGAACAACGTTTTCACAAAAGTGAGCTTTTTGCTTGTTGGGCATTGACATCATAAAACTCGATCTTTCTATTCACAAAAGTTGTGTGTTACGTACAAATTGCAAAAAAGTTGATTTGTAACACAGTTAATTTAACATATAAAATTATACAAGTAGCGAAGTGATTATTTTTTTGTATATCCTGCCACTTAGGGAAACCTTCCGTCCTCAGTGCGCTGGAATAGTAGACAGTAGGCATGCAAAACTCCAGGTCCCATTCCAAAAGCCTGGCACACAAAAAAGCTGAGTATGACATGGAGGCTACAGCCAGTGACCAACAGAACGCAGATTGGGGGATACAACCAGAGGACAATGTGCGCAAAGAATTCCACAAGTTCCATTGTTATATAACGCAAGTCTATATATTATTTATTTTATCTTTCTGGGCAGGAGCAGAGCGTGAAGGAGATGACATGAATGTGCGTGTGTGTAAGAGAGAGCAAATTTAATTTATTAATTAGGGTCTAATTATTATTAGACGCATCATTTTCTGACCAGTTAGTTACGTCAGCAACGTTGACGACAGACAGACGGACAGTCAAGCAGATGGTACACATGCACAAGTGTACCTTGTTTTGAGCAATAACTTAAATTTCATGATTCATCCATCCTCGTCCCAGTTGAATTTTTATTCTTTTTTTTTCGAATCGTCCACTTTAACACGCCTGTGCGCTCTATTCACGAACTCACCTGCGCATGATTCTTCCATTCATTTTTATTATTTCATATTTCATTCCTCAGAGATACTTTTTTCCCTTTTGTTGCAAAATTCACACACAAAAAAAGCTCCCAACTTAATCATCCCCACTCTCACTGTCTCTTTATCATCGTCATCATCACTACTATCACACAGCTTTGTTAACTACGTAATACATGCATGCTGCTTATAAATGACGCTGATATTAGAATAATATTTTTGAAGATTGCAAATGACATTATGTTTAATTTGAAATGCAAGGATCATGCAATTCAGCTTAAAGTGCTTCTGTCTCTGTGCTATTTATTTATTATAACCATTATTATCTTGAACATCCACGACCACTGCACAGGAATTGTTATCCCAGCCATTGTTCGCCCTCTCATCCTTTTTATTGCTGGGTTCCTCATGTTGAGATACTTTTCTTTTCTTTTTTGTGCACGGGCCCTTCATTTTTTTTTCTTTCAGTTTTACTGCATAAAGAGGACGAAGGTACCCAAGCACCCAGATTTTCACAAAACAAAGCTTTGGGAGATACACACCGCCGGACCATATTCCACCCGTTGCATGTTTAAACACAAATTCTGCACACGTTTTCATGTATAAAATTGTATTATAGTTAGGTACATAAGTTAGGTTTGCTATTTTATGTAAGCTAGGCATCATTTATGTGTATTGGTGACTTGATGCGGATTATATAAAAGGCACCTTCGGCACTCATGGTGTTCGTCAATTTGTGTCACGTCTTCTTCCTCTCAAAATCTTAGCTCAACGTTCTGCCAGAGACAAAGAAAAAATGAAAGGATTTGTGAGTTTTTTTTATTCATTCTCGCTAGTATTTGGAATTTTTTTTAAAAAAAAGCTGTGATTTCTAAATTTGGACAATGTTTTTTTAAGGTAGTGACAGCGCTAGTCATTGGAGCAGCTGGGATAGCCACTGCTGGGATCGGAGGAGGAGGATTTGGTGGGGGTGGGGGTAGGCACAATATTCATAACTCTTTCAAGCATATAATCTTGGATTGCTAATAATTATTACATGACTTATATTTTTAGGTGGAGGGTTTGGAGGAGGTAGTGGTGGTGGTGGTGGAGGAAGCTATGGAGCTCCAGGAGGTAAAATTACGAGCTACTTCAATGTCGAATGTTCTATCAAGTTGATAGTATCAACCAATGCTTACACCAATCACTTAATAATATTTTCAATGAATGTTCCTTATAATCATCAGGTGGAAGCGGAGGAGGTGGAGGCTATCAGCCTGCCCAATTTTCAGAGGGCCCTTCTTCTTCTGGCATTGTCGACGACGCCCTTTTAGCCCAAGTTGCTCAAGTGTTAAGCCAACAGGGCGGCGGTGGAGGAGGCAATAGATTAATTACATTTTGCCTATTGATAATGATACTTGACATACCTAATCTTTACAAACAGTAATTTATTACAATATCATTGCTACTTAAGGTGGTGGATATAGCGGAGGTGGTGGGGGAGGAGGAGGTGGAAGTGGAGCTTACGGAGCTCCTCAGCCTTCGTCCTCTGGAGGATATGGTACTCCAAGTGGTGGCGGCGGAGGTGCCCAGTTAGATAGCCCACGACGCGCTCAACTTGTCGGCAGTTTCTCTAGCACAAGCGGTGGAGGTGGGGGTGGAGGTTATAGTGGAGGAGGGGGAGGCAGCAGTGGTGGATATGGCCGTTAAAGTTTCTCTTGATGAAAAGCTGACCTAGGAATGCACTTTCCTTGGAAATGATGCCATCTAACAATTATTGTTAACATTTGAGCCAACTTGAAATTTGCTTTTTTGTGATTCATTAGAAATTAGTTTATACTCCGACAAAGAAAATATATATATTGTTAAAATAAAAGAATAATCGATGACTTAAAACGGGATATGAACACATTTACTTTACACTGACAAGTCATCCCACATCCCCACGTTTCATGAGATGGCACAAAATTAAAATAGCAATGCAACTCGGTTAAATGAATGCTGTAAAAATTAGCAAAGTATAAACATTAACCACAGTGACAGAGATAGGCACACGCAAACATTTTACACAATATTATTCACTACTTTTCTTGGCATGAGAGCTTACAAACTACTTTGCAACTTCCCTCATCATTTTCTGAAATGGTGGTAGTGATCAAAAAGTGGTGGAGGAGGTCCAAATCGGATGGGGGAAAAGACAGGTGTAGGAATCTTGAATACAGCAGGAGCGTGATGATGATGGTAGTGGTGCGGATTGACGCTGATGCGATGATGGTCATCAATACGATGATCAATATGATCATGGTGGCTGTCGTAGACGTGATGGTGGTAGTTGTCGTAGTGGGGCTCATGATGGTACACTTTTGTGTACGCATCCACTAAATGCGCTGGTTCTGGATGACTTAACAGAACCTTTTTGCCACCTTCGTGATCACTGAGTACTTTGGAGACGTGGTGCCAGATTTCATCATCAACTATTCCCTCGTGTCCGGCCGAGACGAGTTGCAGGAGTGGTGACACAATTAGAACCAGCAACGCACTACAACACTGGAAAAAGAAATATATATTTTTTTAAAGAAAATATCCGCAGTATAATATGTCACAAAAAAATTCCGCTTCTAAAAAAACTGGACTTTTTTATTTTTTAAAAAAACTCACCAAAACCCGAGGAACCATTTTAAAATATTATTGAATTTCAGATGGCGCACTAATTATTCCTGTCTTTGTATTGCGACTGTAAAGTTGTTGTGCGTGGTACTAAGCGTAGCTTTTAGCAAGTGTGACCGTCAGTTAGCGACCCAGAAAGCTTTTATACTGGCAATTTTTGTTTTTGGGGATTCTTCACTTGATCTTGAATATAAAAAATAATAGAGGATAAAATGATTGTTTGCAAAGAGTTTTCAATCTCATCAGGTTGACGTTCTATTGTGGAGCACTCCAATTAGACTCCCTCATAATAATCCAATATGCAAGACCAACACCCTCTTTCCCTTTGTTGCCTCGCGGAGACTAACAAACTCGATCACACTCCTACTACCCTTTTACAATATGCCTTGCCTGCTACCAACAAGCATCCATCAAACAATCCAACTTTTAAAATCCAATAAATCTTAACAATGCAACAGTTTCACACTTTTTATCATTTCAGATAATTTATGCAACGCAAAAGGGCTACAGCATGTACTCCTGATAATATGTCAGTTAAAAGATCCTCGTGGAGCAATAATCGTGGTGACGACAGGATTATAGCCATATACGTGTATCACAATACTTACCATGCAAAGGATACTTACATACCTGTAAAACGGAAAACGGAGACAAGAGGAAAACAAGTCGAAACCCAAAAATTTAAATGAGGCGAGGATACTTATAGGCAGCTCTATCAAACATGATTACCAACCAACCAAACGTTCGCGTTCGACCAACAGGCCACAGGCACACTTTTGATCAAAAAGTGCCAAAAAAATTCAATAATGATAATGTGGAGTAAATTAATGTCGGTAGATATCATCTAGTTATGTTAAGAATGAAACATGCGTTGTAAAAGCACCACACACAAACAACAAAAATTCTACCAAATCATAATAAAAATAAGAGTGATAAGAGTGAGACATTTTTGTTGAAATTGTGGAGAGAGAGGTGAGGTGGTAGTTAATGGAGTACGTGATCTGTAACGTTAATGCTAAAAGAATTTGAAATCTGAGTCCGTACCCAGATGCTCTTATTGCTCTTTGTCATAAAATTCGACAAGTAAAGGGGTGTTAGAATTACAAGTATAAAATGACAATGACACCAACGTATGTTTTTTTTGCATTTTTCTGAAGTATTGTACTGCTAGTTTTTCTATAATTAAAATCATTCATTGTTTCACAAAAACTTGACATTTTTCAGTGGAAAAGTTTAAGTTGTCATTTAGGAACTCCCCACCTACTTGTTATAAATTGAACAGTGATGATTGTACAGAGGGAAAATCTTTGTCCCCAATAAATGGCTTTGATGAAGGTTGTCAATTTTCATTTCATATAATATGTATTTCTAATAAAGCATAATGAAAGTAATATAAAACGAAAATATACAAAATATATCCCCGTTTTTAAAAAATATTAGATTCCTCTTCAATATTTTCAGTGAACTTAATAAACCAACAGCCATTAAGGTTCCTTCGAGTCAAATTAGTCAAGCCTTTCTGCCTATAAATGTAATGCGCTCAACAACAATCAGACTGACAGAACCGAATTAAACGATTTTACAGCATTTACTACTGTAGTACAGCTACATAATTTGGAGATGCATTGCCATAATATTTGAAAGACAGACGCTGTCACAATGAGCCCATGTAGCTTCCAACTTTTAAGACCATTCTTACAGCTTCAATGAGAGTTTTAAGATTTAAAAATGAAATTGCAGCTTAATATATTTGATAGCCAGTGATACTTCATGTGTTGCCGTTGCCACCCCTTCTTCTCAACCAAGATTTGTAAGGAAGCATATTCTATCAAAGTAATCATAACACACGCTATTTAGGTGAACTATGCAAAAAATGACCACGTAACCATAAAAAGTGCCAAAATTTATTTATCTTAAATATTAAATAATATTTTATAACAGCCATTTAAAATCAGGTTGTAATTTATTTCATTTTACAATTGTGTAATATGATTCCATTCATTAAAAAATATTATTTATGCTCACGTACGTTACACAAGAAAGCTTTGAGATATCCCCTACCTTGTACTTACCAGAAAAAAGTCGGAAGTCAAGTTTTAAACAAATATGTTACGCTATAGGTGTAAATATGAAATGATAAATTTTGCGTAGCTCACAGCAGCTGTGATAACCACAAAGTCGTCTGGTTTTCATGTAATCTGCAACATACCAAATCTTCAACATTTAATTTTTTTGCGACACATATGCAAAGTACCAGATTTGCAAAACATGAGGTATTACACGAAATAATATGCCATAATAGAACCAAAATTATGGATTTTCCTCCCCGATACTCCCTGGGATGACCATACCCCATAATTGCTTGATGTTTAAAAAAGCATCAAAATGGTATTTTTTAATTGGTGTAAAAAATCTTTGTGTAATATTTTAACATTACAAAACAAGTAATATTGGAGCAGCTATGTATATGGGTGCTTGAATGATATGTATAATTTTTGTTTTGTAGGGATTTTGACTAACCAGGACATTATGAAACGAAAAAATTGGCATTAAACCACAAAACGTACAAATAAACACTTGTTTGATTTTTTGTTGTTGCAACTTTTGGTAACAGAAAAGTATTGCAGATATGGGTTGTTGCACATATGCCGGACTTTGTCGTGCAAATAGGTAGTGTCGATGTCGGAACTTGGTGTTTAGTGGTTTACAAACAATAAAAGTCAGATAAACGTGCATGTGCTGTTTGTAAAAAGGCAGAAGAGGTAGAAAAGATTGACAACCAGAAACACAATGGTAGGCGCATCCCATCACACCATGCCACCACCGCACTTTGAAATGATGATGACAATTTTGTCAAGTACCGACTTCACAATAAATTCCTATTAACTGCAGCCTTACGTAATAATAATAATAATTGTGCTTTTGTTATTTCCACTACCATTTGCCATAGTCATTATAGTTTGCGCTTGCATTCTGCGTTTCTAAAACTTTGATTTGTGCTATATCATGATTTATGTAGGCACTTTTTTTATTTTCGAGGAACCGCTTGAAATTTAGATTACATGATTCGTTGAGTCATTAAGTAAGCGCGTGAGCTAAACCATCAGAATAAATGCATTAGTAATTTGTTACTGCAGCTAGCTGCATACATCACTCTGTCAATTGCACAATGTCTGAATTAAAAACTAATTCCTTTAAGTCATCATAATAATTCTGATTCACTACTTGTTGATCTAGATCACTAAAATACAACACTCATCAACTTGTAGCAATGTCATAATCTAATTTTACATAAGAAAACGCATTTACCTATAAATGCTCAAGCACCTGTGTGTCAAAATCTGTTCAAGTCCTAGTTTCCTCCCCTTTTGCTTTACTATTATTGGACCGAAAAGCAGTACTGGCCAAGTATTTAACCTCAGGTAACTGTGTACCAAATTGGACGAAAACTGGCCACGAAATTTATTTGGAGATTCAGACGGACAGGCTATGATCATTAATAAATACTTGGCCCTGATGATTGAGTAATCGAGTTTAGAGTTTAGATAAAACAGCAATAACAACTCTGATAGCGTCTTTGCTGAAATGGATATATTCAATCTCGCTCTTTGTTGACAACTCAAACTAATTGTTTGAGCTGCTTATGGTGTGTGTTTATTCTTATGTTATGCGGCACCGTGCAGTTAAATGGTAGCATAACCGTACACTAAACGACAGGCACCTGATTGATATAATTTTTCTCAAATGAACCATGTGGCATAGGCAATTAAATGTATCTAAAACAGGGCATTCACCTGGAGCGTTTTCTTCGGGACATTTACTTACCTTACCTAGACAGGCTTTCATGTTATTTGTCAGATAATATGTATCTGAACCAGATTAAATTTACTTTCAATCTCAATTCTAAAGAAACGACTCACCTATGACTCAGCTCAAGTGACTTCTAATTAGTCTCTAGTAATACAGACTCTGTAAATGATTTAACTATAATATCATGTAAGTGAAGTCATAAATGTACATGCACCCCCCACCACCCTAGGCTCATCATCACCCTGAGACTCTTATAAAAAGCTGTTGCTTGGGCTAGTTGGGCTACGGTCTATCACATATTTCATCCCTTCCTTACGTCAATTTTTTAAGTACATGAGAAAAGGGGTTTCCCTTCCATAAATTAAAAAATCAATATTCTTCTACCAGAATTAAAAAATGTTTTCAGGTAACAACAAATTACGGCTTTGAAAAGTGTTATTAATAAGGAATAAAAGTGAATGAGAAGGTGTGTCCATCAAAAGGGCTTACAAAATTACAAAACTTTTTGAATCCAATGAAACTGATTG
>JAITYZ010003785.1:0-10812 GCA_027744595.1 Paronellides praefectus
TATGAAATATACTCATATAAAAGTACCGATATATGCCGCTATAAACATAATGTGATCTTGATCATGAACATCAAACATTATCATCTGTCTAAATCCTTCCTCCTCATCTTCACAACAATAAAATGCACTGCAATTCTCTACAATCTCCAAGACATAAGACGCGTCAAAAAACACTTCTTTTTGGGCCTAGCAAAGAGATCCAGTGAACAAGAAAAAAACTAAGAAAACATCGTCTTCTCTTTTTCTCGCTTCATAGCAGATTATTATTATTGGACATGATGGCTATAATGCAACTCATGCAGCATATATTTTATTATAATGTATAGTTGTAGTATGCGGGTACTTTTATACTAATAATATATATTTTTTATCTATCGTATATCGGATTGCCTTAAAAGGCGGTGAATTTTTTATGAGATGTTGTGTTCTGTGCTGCTGCTTGCTTGACTGCTACTTCTACTTACTGTTCACATACCTAAGCAGCATTTCTTTCTCTCTCTCATCTTCTCACAGCAAACTTTTCAAGAAGAACCAAGAAAACGAACAGTGCCGAGGAGACAAATGCTTCTCTGCTTCACTGATCATCCTTCTTCTCTTGTTCTTTCCCTGCCTGAGTAAGACGAGAAGAAGCATTCTCACAAGAGAAAAATTATTGTATTCTCCAGCAGCAATATAGCAACATCATCAAGATCAGTGTTGATGGTGCTAAACAGCTTATACCAGAAGAAGAAGAAGCGAAAATTTCAGGGGCTTAAACATCTCTTCTCCATTAAGTATACTTAGAGGAATTTATTAGGCGTATTAGTTAAGTAGGTGGGTAAGGTATGTATATATAGTGTGTATTGTATATTATATAAGTATCTACATTCCTTTACTTCATCCATATATCCATCCACTCATTCATTTTGTTTGTCTGTTTGTGTGTATGTGAGAGAGGGAGAGAGAGTGGCCAAGCTGGTTTGTTAAAATGAGTTGATAGAAAATTCCATCATGCCATTTCCATTTAATTCAGAAAATGAAACTCTCACATTTTCTCCCAGTTTCTCCTCACTGAGCTCATCGAACGAAAATACTGCAAGAAAAAGCATTGGAGTGACTCAAATAAAGAAGGATGCTTTCAATTAAAGTCTAATATACGCAGAAAGAGAGAGAGTGAGTGAGTAAAACACCTTGCCATGTCGGATATTCTTTTGAAATGCCATTATTATTATCATCATCATCCAGCCAAAGTACCCTACCTTCATCATGGAAAGTTTTGACCAGGCAGCTTATTATTTCGTCACTCATTATCATCTGCCTGCACCAAAGCAAACCATCACTTCATATCATTTTTGCTTTTTTTACAAGGCTTATAACAACATATCGAAGAATGAGCAAAGAGACACGGAAATAATCGCTTTTCCTTTTCTCATCGTTTCTTCACTTATTTTTTTTATAAATTTTTGGCTCATCTGCTGTCTGCTCATGTTGGATGTGCTGACAGTGTACTGATAAAGTATATATACCTAACTAAGCATACCATCATCATGTCATAATCATCATAGCCAACAAGGCAAAACCACGAGAAACCTTTCTCACAAAATTTTCGCTCATTCCTTCATTTTCATTCGTTCAGGTCGAATTGTCACAATCACAAAATCCTGAACAGAATATAATGAAAATGTTCTTTATATATAGCCAACAGTTTTGCCTGGCTTGACTTGATTTGACTTGGCTGACATGGCGTTAGTTCTCTCTCTCTCTCTCTCTCTCTCTGGGTGGGTGTCTTCACAAGGATAGAAAAGACACAAAAAGTCATTTCATCACCATTTCATTTCATATTATTTTGCAATTGCTCTTTTCCTCTCTCTTTGCCTGTGTGTCTGTGTGTGTCGTCGACTTTGACTTGACTGAAGACGTCTTATGTTTCTTCATCGTGTTTCCTCTTTCCAGCCAACTGGAAAACATTCATGTGGAAATGGTGATGTGTTGCAAGACAAAAATGATGTGTAATATGATGGAATGGTGTATATAGGCCTTGGTAAGGTACATAACAAGGTAATATGCCAGATTGTCATATTATCATTGTCAGTCGTAGTAAACTTGGATTTCAAAATCAAAATGAAACACGAAAACAGGAAATGGAAAAAAGAATTAAAGATTAGGAAAGATGACAAAATCATTGGGACACATTATACGACAATGGAAAGGAAATTTGTTTTATTTTTTTCGGGAAATTAGCTATTTCACAACCAAAAACCTTTTAAATATGTATGCACACTGAAACTATATATGTATTATAATATACTTGTATCAAGTTTCGCCACAATTTCCTTTCAATTTATCCCAACCAAACCAAATAAGCACTCCTCCACATACATCCAATATATCTGTTTTTTACAAAGGTATTTTATATGCACGGTTGTCATTGATTGCGAGTGAACTATGAATGACATTATTCTAATGTACCACTT
Source organism: Paronellides praefectus (assembly GCA_027744595.1). Lineage (NCBI taxonomy): Eukaryota > Metazoa > Arthropoda > Collembola > Entomobryomorpha > Paronellidae > Paronellides > Paronellides praefectus. The sequence continues at coordinate 2,454 of JAITYZ010003785.1, forward strand.
TCGATTTTGATTAACTTGTGAGTTTTATCTACCTTTGCATGTATAGCGTCATATTATATTGATTTTGATTACTTTTGTCTATTTTTCATGAATGAAATTTCCTTAATTTTTCATTAACTGCCATCAAAAATATTCTTGTCTGATTTGATTGGGATTGTGAGTGGCGTGCCCCCAAAACTTACTTATTACTTTTTTTGCTGCTGCTGCTCCCTTTTAGCGTCATCTTTTTTACCAGGTAGAAAGTATAATGACTGGTGACATGAATCATCGTCTCATAAAAGTAATTCATATTTCGTATAAAAACAAAGCAAAAAAAGATGATATTATAGGGCTAGCACTACTAGCACATATTTTTCTTGTTTACCTGATTATTTAAGTACTTTTACATACATATATATGATTCTTAATGTATGTATAAAAAAATTGAACATGATCATATAACACATTTTTTTATTTATCTGCCTATTGTTTTATGCATTGTTGTAAAACATGTTATGTATGTTACAAAGAATGCGACTCAACTTACTCGAAGAAACAGTCCTTCTCCTCCTACTCCACCACCACCACCAACAACTTCTACAGAACCACATACATCGCATCAAGACGACACCACCCTACAAAAAGCCAAACCACAAACAACGAATGAATGGAATGAAGATCATCAACATCATTTTGAGATTCGATGACATGACGATCATGCTCATCGTCGTGGTTTGTTGGCTGCTGCAATTGCAATGCAATCCGAGCAAAAAAGCTTAAAAACTTCTTTTTTTCAAGTCAAGTTGAGTCTGATATTTTTTTTGTGAGTGATTCTTTTAGAGAGAGCCAAGAAGCGCCAATGCCTATATGCCTCTGGCTTCCTCCTCCTCACTCATCTCACTACTCCCTGTCTACAAGAAGTATGTAAATAGTACAGTCATCATATATAGCTTTTAAGTTATTCTCTCTTCATCAAGAAGAATGGAAAATTGCATGCAGCAAAGATTTTGACAGGATGCCTACCTACAAAAAAATAGTTTTAGAAGAAAATCATTTATATGAGCATTTTTTTGTGGCGATAAAAAGTGGAATACTCTGTAGTTTCTGTGTCTGTGTGCGAACTCTTTAAATGAAGTATGCATAATATGTATGTAGTCTGTTGTACCACATGTGAATTTGTGTGTGCGTCTGCATAAAAAATGATAATGGCAATGGGAATGCAAGGAAAATTGGTATTTTACTGTACTCCTTCTTAACGTTAACTTGTTAATCGCTTCTGGCTTTTTTTCTCCTACGAAGAAACGCTGAATTGATGATGACTCCACCATTCCATTCCTCTTCCTCCTATTTTAAATATATTATTTCACTTTTTTTGCTTCTCTATCTATATAATTTACCATTTAAAGCAATAAATGAACAAGCAACAGCAGCAAAAAAAAGAGTATGCACTTATAATAATACATTTTTGTGTTTGCTGTTCTCGCGCTGTTGTTGTAATTTGGTTGGGGAGGTGGAAGTGGTATGGAGGTGGATATGTGAATAAACATTTTTTTACAAGTACATACTTAAAAGGGTTTAAAAAAGGCAAAAATGATTATGATAACGACAAGACAAGGAATATAATTTAACATCAAAGAGGAATGTGCTTCTTGGGAACTATTACATCGGCATCATCGTCATCATCATGATCAAGTACAAGTTGTTAAATGAATACTGCTATATAAGTTGACTATTATAGGGCTATATATGTGCAGTGTGCTGATAATAATGATGAGAATGATAAGTGGTTCGGTTATAATAATGGTAAAAGGTTGGGCAGAAAAAAAAGAAGCAGCGGTAGTTTTTGTTGTGTAGACGCAGAGAAAAAGTAGAGTGGAGCCGATGCAACCAGCGAGAGAGTTGATGACGATGATGATGATATACTCTACTGACTTGTGACTCTTGTGAGTGTGTCTGCTATGCCATGCCGAATGCCGATCAAATCTCGTCTTTCCTCTTCATTAATAATAATAATAATAATAATAGTAAAATAAAGTAATGCAACAAGAAAGCAGTCTTACTTTCTTGTTTTGTTTAAGAAAAGGAATAAATAAATGGGTGAGTGGGTACTTGGTGCATGCACATAAGAATACCTAAAAACGAAGACGCCGTAATCGTCTATTAAAGTCTGCGCTGATGAAGAACAAGCTTTTGGCTATGGCTAAATCATACCATTCATTTTTGTTTTTTTTATCGTAATATCAGTAAAAAAATGCACAGGTAATTTTAACCCTTTTGTTTTGGTTATATGATTCAAGTGTGTACGTCGTGTGTGTGTATATTTTGTTGCGGTTTTTATTGATGATGCATATTATGATACCGCGACTGTTGCCCTCTGGACGGTAATTTATCATTCCATTTAATTCAATGATGATGCAAGCAATAGTGCAACAGAAATTGTTGTGGATTTTAGTTTCACGAACGAAAAAAAAATCTGTCATTAGACACGTTCTTATTTGACGATGTGTTTTTGTTTTCTGTAAAAAAAATGTTAAAGGATTAAAAGCAGCAGGAGCAGGACCGCTGCTTATAGCCAGAAAGCTGCTGGTTGGATTAACATTATAGTGCATAAAATGCAGGGATTTTTTTCGGTGGTGTTTAAAGGCAAAATCATCTTGCTGACATCTGGCCAGCAGACTTGGCTGGCTGGAGTTCTCAGCTCTCTCATTCTCTTTTTATTTGGTACACTTTTGGTAGATGTATGTATTTAATGTACAAATATATACATACTCTCCAGTGAAAGATGTGTTTTTTTTTAAATAAAAGAAATATAATATATACCGTATATTCAAGTCTACTGCTGTGTCGGCAATTTGAAGGTTTTTATCAAAGCAGCTGTCTGTCACGTACGTACAAATATACTACTTGTTATGTTGGTTTGGTAGGTATATATTTTTCCATGTAAGCATTTTGTATTTGTGGAGTAATTCAGGACAGATGCTTCTAGTTCTCCCCCTGATTTTGTTCATTGCATGACTCAAAAGTTTACCACGGCTCAAAGACTCAATCATCATTTTCATTTAATTTTTCTCTGGAAAATAGGGAACAAAATGTTTTAAAACTGAATCCAAAGCTGGATAAATAAAAAAAAGTGGACTTGTGTAGTCGTGGATGGAAATTTGAGAGAGATGCATAGAAAAAAAAATAGTGAACAAAGTCAACAATCTCTATCAAATCAGCATTCCAGAAAGTGAGTGAGAGAGAATGCACACCGCCATCATCACCGCAATTAAACCCTTTACTTGGCTTCATGATAATTAGTTTCCATTTTCATGAGGTAGAGAGGATCATGATGATGAGATTTGCTTTGCATGCAAAGGCATGACACGTCATTAGAGCTCATTTGGTTAAAGAAAAGACTACCTTGACAGGAGATTCTGAAGCTGGAGTTGTAGAAACAGAGATGATATGGATGACATGATGATGATCACCTCTCACTTCTTGTTTTGCTATGTGGACTGGAAATCTCATCATTTCGCTTTCTCCATCTTCGTCTTGTGTTAATTAAAATCTTATCAGTCTGCAAAGTAAGGAATGAATAAATCATCAAGTTTGATATCTGATACGTTTCCTGCATATTCATTACTATTCTTTCTTTCGTTTTGGACAGTTTGAAGTTTTTTTTTCGACATCCAGCATTGCACGTACATACCAGCATGAAGCATATCATGCAGAAACACATAATCAAAATTAGCTCTCAATTGGAATTTCAGATTGAATTCATGAATTGTTCATGGGATATGATGATGAAGATGGTTATGATGGGAATCATGATAGCTGCGCGGCGTGATTGGCAATATAATATGATTATTGCAGCGCAGAACACATAAAAAACAAAGTGCAAAAACAGGTCTTTTCTGTGTGTGTGCGTGAATAGAGAAAACACATCAAAATTTGCTCGTGCTGGTTCGCATTACTATAATTTTCGTGGATGTATCCAGCCAAGTTTCCAGAATCCCGACCATATGATACCCAACATCCCTTTTCGCTTTCGCTTCTTGAATATTTCATTAAGCCATATTATTACAGTTGACACATTCTGCTCCAAAATACTAATGTTGGTTGCGTTTTGTTGAGGAGCATAAGACTAAGCCTTTGAAAATCCTTTTCTCTGCTCTGTCTCTTTTTTTTCTGCTCGTGCTCTCTAAAAACTTCATCTCCCCCGCACCCGCACCAGCAATTATCCCGCGAGTTTCATCTCTCCTTCTTTCTCTCCCACCCATTTAATATAATGGCACATTCCCCGCCAGCACAATCAAAATAATAGAGAAAAAAAACTTTTTTTTTGGGTGTAGTAGTTTTAAGCGAGGAATAATAATAATCATGATGATCATCATCATCATCATCGTCATCATGAAGCTCATCGCCTGAAACTCTGTTTTCTCGTGTCTTCTCATCGCACAGAGTCCCTAGGGAAAAGTAAGGAGGACAAACTGGATTACTAGATTTTGTGCGTGTCTTTCCTCCATGTTTTTGTCGTCGTTTGTGTGTGTGCTAAGTACTAAACTCTGAGTACTCCTCCTTCTCCTAAAAACCGTACATATTTAAACAGGGAACAGGACAAAGCAGTAAAGGCTGGAGAGAAAGCAGCTAAAGAGGGAGAGAGGGTGCATTTGAAATGGATGATTTTGTTTTCTCTTCTTCCATTGTTTTTCTTCTCTGCATTGCAGCAGTGGAAAATGTACGTGCCAGAGTGCCAGCATCCTCCACCTCCGCCTCTATCATCATCATCATCATTGTATCACCATCACCGCTACTACTACTTTGCCTTACTCCACCTTACCGATGAGCTGCTCTGCTCTTTTAAAAAGGAGGAGACGAGAGGAAAACGAACTCTTCTCCAATTCAAGTTGAACTGATTGTGAATGAGACGAGAGGAGGACGGTGGTGTGGTGTTGTGGCAATGGTGTTTTTTGGTGATGTGGTGGTGGTGAGTGTTGAGTGTAACATAATCCTTTCCAATGTCGAGTACGAGTTTTTTTTCGAGTACTTTGCATCTGTTTCGACTAAAGTTTGGTGTTGGTTTCAGTTTCAACTTACAAAAAAACTTTCCAAACTTTCCAGCTCTTTAACTGAAAAAAATAACCCAATGCATTCTCGTACTACATGCATTGAATACTATTATTATCCGATTTTACTACCACTACATATTTATTTTTTTATTTGTATGCACCTTTCCAAAGAAAAAGTAATGCGTTTTATATGATGATCAATTTTATTCTTGTTTCCCTCGAAGCACATACTATATTTTTAATACTACTACTACCTACTCTGAAAGAAATGCAGCACCCAAATAACCAATCTGAAGGGGTGACACGTGTTTTCAATGGATGCGTCATAAAACGAAAGATTAAAGGGGATTGGTGATAACAAAAAAGTAAATAAAAAAAAACAGAAACTAAAAAAAACACGAGAATGAGTGGTAGAAAATGAAAGAGGAATGTAGCAAACAGCTATACAATATAATGACTGGTTTGATTTTTTTGTCACACAGCTCAGCCTGTCGTTGTATTTGTGTTTGTGCGTTCATTCACTCACACAAAAATGCTAACAATAAATAATTGAAACCAGTATTTACCAATTCTTCCTCTCTTCTTGTATACTTGAACGGAGAGCCGTTTATGTCAACGAGAGGCAATGGCTCTTTTTGAATGGTTATGTATGTGAAGATGGGATGTATATGATGGTATGTATTGCTTTTGTTATATTCATTGATTTTTCTTCTGAACAAATTTTGGGTGACAGAAGATGAAAACATGTAATCATGGTTATGATGATGATGATGATGATGCCAGAGAAGAGGTAGGCTGGAGTACATAACAAAACGTGGTGGAAGAGAGAGAGAGAGGGAGGGAGGGAGAGAGACAAATTCGTTATTTAGTTTGCTTTGGTATTGAGATCTGTTGAGTTTTTTAGGCTCGGTGCTCAGAGTTCAGTTGTTCTGCTGCTGTTGAAGATGAAGAGAAAAAACAAACAAAGGCGTGAATGAGCTCATTGATTTACCAACCTAGTCATTTGGGAAATGCGAATAGGGAGCAGCCTCATATAATAGGCATGTGTGTGTGTTTTCCATGTGTACTTTTGTGTGTGAGTGTGGAGGAATTTGTTGGCTTTTTTGTTGAATGAGTTGAACTGCTTTGCTCTGGCCTGAAGCATGATGGATAGATGCACATGGAAGGCTTTGAGTTATTTTTCCCTTCCTCGGATGTAATAACAAATGGACTTGAGAATGGATGATGATGAAATGAATGGGTGACTTGATGGCTTGGATTTATTTGATACTACTAGTCGGAAGGAAGGAAACTCGGAAAATTCTCAAATAATCACAGTCGCAAACTCACAACAACGCAAAAAAAAACATGTTTTTTTATTGTAGTAAGCTTGTTAGTTGTTGTGGAATGAATCTTTCCAAGACCGACAAACGGTTGGGTAGCCAAATCAGTTAAACAGCACATATATGCATTATACGTTAATGATGTGGGAGTCTAACTGAGCAAAATGGGATGGGATTGCTGGGAATTGGATTGATTCTGTTCTTCTGCTGAATCCAAAAATGGAGCAAAATAGAAATAGAATTTGGGGGTGATTTTGAGGTAGGAACATAATATATGGAAAGTTTACATTGATTTGTTTTTTACAAGGTTTGAATTATTATAACACGGAAGTTCATTATGTGTCGACTTGTAAATCGGTTGTCGGAGGGTGGCTTGTTATGTTTGAGCTGGCATTGTGTTCAACTTGTAAGAAAAAATAGGAATTAAGCTTGAATGGGAGAATGAAGATGAACAAATTTACACAATGTAGCCAAAGTGTACTTTTCCGTTTTATAAATCAAGACAAGCAGGCAGGAGAAGAACTCTCGAAGGAGAATGGAAATGGATAATAATAAGTAGAAAGAAAGAAGAAGATGGATGGCTGTAGTAACTTGTTACAAGTTACAACAAAACTGTAGCATGTGTAACAATAGTAGCCGCCGTTGTTGTTGTGTAATGCTAAAGCTTTTCCATGCAAGCTTTTAAAAAGATTTGCTTTTGTGTACAGCCACAAAAACCAACCTAGGAGGATCAGGGGGACTATGAACTATATATATCGCAATGGAGCAGGACGTCGAGGCGAGGAAAAAAATAGAACTTTTGGTCTTGAGACTTTATGTATGTGTGATCCTGTAATAGCTCAAGCTTCATAGCATGGTTCATGGTTTTGTCCTCAGCAGCACAAGGAAACAAGGGAAATGAATGATTATTATTACGCAGAAGAAGCGGTTAAATGGGAAAGTTGGTTGTAGGAAAGATGAAGTGGAGCCAGGGTGGTAGAGAGGAGGTGGAATTATGCAGATGTGGTCCAGAAGGCACAAGGCCTCTCTTCTGTTTATGTCTCTCCCAGAGGCTCAGGCCAGGATCCCTTTTATTTCTATAAAATTCTTTACAACTTAACCACTTTGCTACCACTATAGCCACCCACAACCACACAGACGTGGCAGATGGTATAATGATGATGGCAGAAACACGGGCTATTTTTGTTGTTTTTCCTAAGCCGACATTATGGCAAAAGCACGGGTAGCAAAAGAGAGAGGAGAGAGACGGATGACTGAAAAGAAAGAATGTTGTGTTTTGTGTAGGAGTACCAGTTTGAAAAGTGAGCTTTGTTAAAAGAATTAATTTTTGTGAAAATGTGGAGGAATGCTGATGGATATTCCAGCAAGAGGAAGGGAAAAAAATAATGGTGTACTTGATTCATTAAAAAAGTGCTTCTTGTTTGTCGTCGTGGCGTGTGCTCGAAAGGAAAGAAAAAGTTTTCGAGTTCCTGTCTCGACGAGGAACCCTTTCTTCTCTATATGTATCTCTGACTGTCTCGCCATAGCTTCGATTTCATTTCACTTGACTATGAATATGTTCATTGAGCAAGGCAGGAAATGAGATTGACAGAGACAGGAAATGAATTCAGAAGAAGAGAAGAAAAATTACCTAATGAAATGAGCGAAAATGAGCCTTCCTCCTTGCCACACAATATGACGATCCGCCACCAAGGCGGTGTGAAATTCAAACAACGAGTACAAAGTTCTATTTTTTCATTTTATATTTATTATGCATACAATTGACCACTTGAGAAAGGGGGAGCGACAAAAATATATATCATCCTCACGTAAAATACTGAGATTTACGCGTGCGTGCAATGCATCAGAAAAAAAGGGTGAGGTAGTGTGATGGCGGCGGTGAGGTGGTGGTGTGATCTAACATGTGACCTTTTGTTTGGTTTGATTCGAATTTTTCCCCTACGCACGCAATTGTAGAAATTGCAGGAACGCAATAGATAGCCGCATCGTACATACGATACGTAATAA